>VZRJ01008797.1:2733317-2797874 GCA_013397565.1 Ptilonorhynchus violaceus
GAGTATCAGTTTAGAAGGTAGTACACAAAAAATCAGCACAACAAAATTAAACTGCAGCAACTCAGTTAAAAAAATGCGAAGTTTTCCCCCACCCTCCAGTTATTTTATATATATATATATATGTATAATTTTTTTGTTGTTTTTTATAATATTATAGAATCATACAATGGTTAGTGTTGGAAGAGACCTTATAGATTATCTGATTCCAACCCCCTTGTCATGGGCAGGGACACCACGCACTAGACCAGGTTGCTCAAATCCCCATCCAGGCTGGTCTTGGACACTGCCAAGGACGATGCATTCACAACTTCTCTGTTGTGGCAACCTGTTCCAGTGCCTCACCACCTTCACAGTAAAGAATTTCTTCTATATATCTAACCTAAATTTACCTTTTCAGTTCGAACCCATTACTCCTTGTATTATATGTACTGTATTGTATGTTAGAATAAAGCATTACACCATGAATAAAAAAAGACATGTTTTGTGAGATAATCAGCCATTAGACAGTGTGAGATAAGGATGGCAATTGCAATAGAAGAGAAACAATACAATAGAAAGCAACATAATCTGTTGCCAAGTGACTGCTACAGTTAAAATTCTCAAACAAGCCATAGGGTGAAATGTCTCAAATCTATTCTGTGTGTCAACCACAATTCAGTGGGTGCCTAAATAGGAAAAGTATTACCTACTCTCCATCATTTTAAGGAAATATGAAGGTTGCAACTCTCTTAGCCAAAAAATTATTCAGATACCTTCGTTATGATGATGACAAGTATAAGTTGTGTCTATGCTGGCAATGTTATTCAGTGATATTGCTAATCTCAAATGTACTGAAACATAAACTACACCTGTGTAGTCACATAAACTAAAAGTGTTATTTCTCCACCTAATGAAGCTCATATGGAGCAGGAAGTCAAAGTCTGTCTTCCAAGAAAGATCTGAGAAAACAATGAAAATTGGAAACCATTTCACTGGACAGGGAAAACATGAATAAAATTTAAATTAAGTTGTTTGTATCTTATTTACATATACATTTGTGAATTCAGACTACAGAAGTCCTAGCAAGTGTCCCATGAATTAACATACTCAGTATTAAAGACAAAAACATTATTTAAAATGTCATACTGTTCATGAAGAAGACACTTACATAAAATCTTTTATATGTTCTGTGATCTTTTACAATTTGTTTTGAAAGATCAGTACAAAATATTATCTTTTCACTCCCAATGATGGTCTATCCACAGTTTCTTGGGAAAACCTGTTCCAGAAAAACCTCGCCACCTGCATCATAAAAGATTTCTTCCGTGTGTCCAATCTGAACTCTACCTTCTTCTAGTATAAAAACATTGTCCCTTGTCCTGTCACTGTAGGCCTCAGTAAAAACTCTTTCTCCATTTCTCGTATAAGCCCTCTTTAAGTATTGAAAGGCTGCTCTAGAGTCTCCCTGGAGCCTTCTCTTCTCCAGGCTGAACAGCCCCAACTCTCTCACAGCCTGTGTTCCTAGGAGAGGTGTTCCAGCCCTCTGACCATCTTAGTGGTCCTGCTCATGTACATGTTTACTCCTTTTTTTTTTTTATTGCTCATACCAAATTCAACCACTCTTTTTGGGGTAAAGCTTAACTCAAAGCCCTATTCCACAGACTTCAAAGTTCAGTGTCAGATTGAACTGTTCATTCAGTATTTCTCTCACTTCTCAGAGAATAACACTGAAGATACAAAATGTTTTAATGGATTCACAGAAGGTCTTGGACAAGTACTCAGAGGACAGATCTACAGAATATCATTAAATGTTTTTTTTATTTTTATTTATTTATGACATTTTCATGCTTCCCAGAACACAAAGATCTTCAGAAACAAAGTGCTTTCAGAAACAAGGTAGTTTCTGAGAACACCTGAGAAGTCCTGTCTTATATTTTATTGCAGTGGTATCTTCAGCAAATCTTCAGGCAATGTCAGTCTTATACTTAACACTGTGGTCGTGATATTTTAAGTTTTCTTTCTTAATTACTAATAAACTGAAGTGAAGGAAGCCAAGTTTTTTAACTCATGATTTTAACAGTTATTCAGTTATTCAAATGTTGCAGTTATTTAAGCAATGCAACAATATTTAAACTGTTTCTTCCTCTTGCATTTCAAGTTAATAGGTTTTGTCCAATATGCCTAACAAATTGCAGTCAAAATTTCACGAATGTTCTAAACCCCAAAGTCACCAGCAATGTTCATGAGCAAGTATATAGAGGGTAATGGCTCTCAATATGCTTACGATTTCCAAACAAAAGTCCTACAACCCTATCTGGCTTGTTTCCTTGCTTGCTGTCATTTAGTCCTTAAATAATACTTAACTACGTAAATTGAAATTAGTGGTTAAAAACTGTCACCTGTGCTAAATGTATTTCAAGTCAAACACATCATAATTCAATAAAAACATTGTTTCTGTGTCTGCACAGACCTATGATAAATATGAGTACACAAAGAATTAAACTGAGTTATTCAGAACAAATCTGTACTGTGATGTGATTATAACAGCACTGGCATAAATCATAGCTGTTTCTGCTGCACATTCCCTGCTTTGTCTTATTCATTTTCTTACTGATAGCTCATGGAGTCAACAGTAGTTTGTCATTTAGAGAATTTGGTATGTTGCTCTGTAACAAGCCTTTGTAATTTCCTGAAAGGAGAATGAACAGTTTTTAAGACTACCTCATAAAATCAGATGGTTCCAACATTCCAAAAAATTATTTCTTAATCCAGGTAAGTAGTTTGTAAACTACCAAATATAATTTTGGACACAAAAATATTTTTCCTCCCTGCACCATAAAAAGTAGCAGCAACTATATTTGTGCCCTTGTTCTTCTGTAGCACTTTTCAGAGCCAAAGCTCCAGTGCAAGACTTCATCTTTTTTTGGTATTAACAATGTATGCTTTGAAAGTGAACTGCAACACATAGGACAAGCCAACACTGGCAAAAGTTTGATTATGATTATTTCTATGATGTAGTCCTTCATTTGTAGGATTCAAAAGGCCACCCACCTCCTTTGTTGACATACATGGAAATTTAAATCTGATCAATAAGGAGTTTCCCCAAAGCATCTCTTCCCCTGGGGTCTTCTTCAAAAAAAAATTTCACCAGCTTTAAAGTAATTTCATTTGCTTTATTTGAAATACAGGATGTCAAATAGAAGCCTCTTACTGAACTTGCCTCTTTCTTCCTTGCTGGTATTCTATGAAAAGTGAATTTAACTAATCTTTTCTTTTCTGCCTTATTTACATTATCCAGATTCTGCTTAAGTTACTCCTTGCACTACAAGGTGTCTTAGTATACAGCATCTACTCCAGGCATAATTTTTCACTTGAGATGTTTCATATGCTAAATGTTTTGTTTCATTGTTTGTTTGTTTTTAAACCGTGAAAATTCTAAAAATATGCAAAAAGTTCTGTGGCAGATCTTAGAAGTTATAAACAAAATTTTTCACTAGGTCATTTTTGCAGGATTGTGTATCAAGGTTTTTTGGGGAAAACATTTTTTCCCAAGTCCTGCACAACAAAAGCCCAGGATTCAGGTGCTGAATTTGTCTAATGTTAGCTAGTATATAGACATCTATGTTTCAATGAAAAATGTAACTCTTTTGTGTGCAATTTATGTTAGGTATGGGCATACACAGATATTATGGTGAGCACTTATAAATAAGGTTTTGCAGCCACTATAGCCACCTTAAGAATTAAATATGGAGACTGATAGATTAAACAGAATAACAAGATGTGTACTGAAGTTCATCTAAATACTATTCTGAAAGTGGTCTAATGTATAAAACTACTACAAGTGGCATTCAATAACTGATTTTTAATGAGCTTCTAACATAAAAAAAAAATTAACTACACTTCAAGTGAATGGGTGAACATACATGGACATATATATGTTTCCATTTTACTGACATATTCATGAAAATTGTTTTCTATAATATCCGTATTTGCATCATAACTTACCCTTGAATAATGTACGTATGCGTTTGTGTGACTATACATTGCAATATACCTACCTGTGCAAAGTGCTATGTCTGTAGTCCATCACATTTACTGCTCATTAAAGCAGCAGTCAAAAATATATATTTGTCAGAAGAGAAAAAAATCATCCCTTATAGGACTGCAAGTAAATTAAGGTGCTGCTGAATTATATGGTGGTGCTAGAACAGAGTAAGAAAGGGCTCCATAATGGCCCACAAGGTGCATATCAACAAAGCTCAGTGTACCTGTCCTCTGTTCTCTTGCAGAAACCTTGAGCACGTCATCAAAAAAAAGAGAATAGACTGCAAACAATAAATAGCATTGCAAATATCTTTAATTTGTTTTTCCTACCGAAAGACTACTAAATCACACAGAGCAGAATTTCTCTTCATTTCTTTAGGAACAAACCCCTGTGTTTTCTAGGGATAGACACCTTAAGGTCTGTCTCTTCATACAACCAATACACATACAGCATAGTGAAATAAAAGAGCATATAAAACCCCTCAAAGTTCAGTAATAGAGAAGGCAGAAAGAAACTGGTCTCACTTCAAGATGGAGATTTAATGACGTAACTCTTGTGAAGAAATATTTAGTCCATGTTTAGAAGTTCAAATGCTGAACAAATAGCTACTATAACTTTAATATAAGCCATCAAGCATGGTTCATACAGTTTTATGTTCTGTGCCTAGAAACAAATGTTGGTAGGTCATCCATTAGCACCAAGAAAATAAACTGCATTCTTTTAGTATTCTATGTAATTTCAGTAATGGACAAGAACAGTTATTTTATGAGAGCTGACTTTCATGCTTTTTTCCTTTGTCTCATTTTTGTTCTTTATCCTCTGTGTCCTCCCCTGTCTTTCCCTTTACAGTTATAAAGCTGCAGCAGTTGACAAAGGAAATTGCCTTGGACCATAATTCTTTTGTAGTAAGACAGTCTCCAGAGATTGGTAACACAGTAGAACTGAGCATGAACAAGATCTTAATCCTGCTCAGTTCCCTACTGCTGCTGTAACTCTGGACAAAGTGTCACTTGGAAAGGATGAAATCTTTCTCAATTAGCTATGAGACAGACAAATTAAGGTGTATCCCAGGTGCCTGAAGACTCAATTACTTTTATTTTTCAAAACAAGGACCTACAGGGTTTCTGCTGTTGATGTAGTTTGACTTGAAGGACTATTGCGTATTTTAGGCAGATGACAAACAGCATTATCTTGAAAGGTGCCTATTGAAGTTTAGCACAATTCTGTTATATATATATATCATATAAAAAATTGCCTTAAGAATCTAAAAGGAAGAATAATTCAATCAGTCAGAGTATCAAGAAAAAGGGAGGCGGTGTTGGAAAAGCACAGCTATAGATTTTTGAAGATGTGATGGAAAAGACAACAAAGGGATTTGTTGAAACTAGAATTTGAAAAGTGACCTCTGACATTCTTTCCTTAATAAAGATGGTTTCTTTGTTTACTCCACCACTTACAGGTGGTTTGGGATGTAGCTGTCTAATCATTATAAAACACTGACAGACTCTTTCTGGTTTTTTCCAAGCATCCTACTGAAGGCCAAACTTCTTTTGCTATCACATAATGAAACCTATATGACTCATGTCAATGGAAAGTATAGAGAAAACATGAATTTCATAAAATCATAGAATATCCTGAGTTGGAAGGGACACAAAAGAATCATCAAAGTGCAAGTCCTGGCCCTGCACAGGATGCCCCAAGAATCACACCATGTGCCTGAGAGCATTGTCCAAACATTTCGTGAACTCTGTCAGGCTTGGTGCTATGACCACTTCCTTGGGGAGCCTCTTCCAGTGCCCAACCACCCTCTGGGTGAAGAACCTGTTTCTAATATCCAACCTAAACCTCCCCTGACACAACTTCAGGCCATTTCCTCGGGTCCTGTCACTGATCACCCCAGAGAAGAGATCAGTGACTGCCCCTCCCCTTCCCCTCGTGAGGAAGTTGTAAACTGCAATGAAGTTTCCCCTCAGTCTTCTCTTTTCCAGGCTGAACAGACCAAGGGACCTCAGCTGCTCCTCATGTGGCTTCACCGGCAGGTGAAATGATGCCATCGTAGTATGTGGTGCAAACACTATTGCACATGTTTTTTAAGTCTTTCTGCAAGAAGAGAGTTGGTCCACAGTGGATAATCCAACATAGAAGAGGCAAGACTGTTAAATAATAAATTGGAGGTAGTTCATCAGTGAAACCATAGGACACAAATTAAATCTGTTCTGGTTGGAGATTCTTATGTTGACAAAATACAGCTTTTCTTTCCTAGTGCCAATGCATAATGCCCTCTATATCCTCAATGTCCTCTATATCTCAATCTATCCCAGAGCCATGGACTAGTCAGACATTCACAGTACTATGAATATTCCTTAGAGCATGGTAAGTAACAATGCAGTCACCTACTTATTCTGTATTTGTTTGGTAATCCAGTCTCTCTTTAGGATAAAACAAGCTCCTTGACGCAAAATGAAACAAAACCCCTAACTAACGTTCCTAGTCATAGCCCAGACTAAGATAGTAATGGTGTATTTCCACATTTCTAATGACGTTATCTAGATGGAAAGTGATTTTGTTTGATGTCCTCTCATTAAAATTGTATGTGGTTTAGTCCAAGATTCTGGGAATGAGTAGCAAACTGACACAGTATTTTCTAAGGTCCATTGCAGAATATGTATTCTAGATTTAGCACTATTGCTAAGAATAGAAACAATATAATTTTCTTCATTTGTGTGACTGTATTACAGATATAGAAGTCGATAGCTTTTCTTCCATGTGTCATTTATGTGTTGGATTTATGTCCCAACTATAAAATAAAAATATGCAGGCAGAGAGCAGCCTTTTTTAATTATAGCAAAATAAAAGTAGCAGAAGATAATAGGCAATAATTTGTTTGCAAAGACTAGAACAAATGAGTCCTAGATGATTACTTATAAATAAAGTATTTCTCATTAAAAAGTATTGGTGGAGAATCTAGGTCCCAGATATGTCGCAGGAAAAAAAATTCTATTAATTTCAGTGAATACGGGATTTTTAATGATTTCTTATTACAATAATTTAATAGCATCTCAAGAGAAGTCTTAAACCTAATTTGTCAGCTTGTCTGCACTGTTTATTTGTTTGCATTGCGTGCTGGCATTCTTTGAAGTTAAATTTATTAAATGGTATGAAATGCAAAAAGCAGCCTAAGCAATATATGAATAATAATTGTGAAAAGGATTTATATCTTATTGGTTGTTTTCAATTTTATTCATGATACATACCGTATTTGTTCAAAGAGATTGTCTTCTTACAGTGCATTTTTCAAGACATGGATTAATTATGCCAGATTTTCTGCGACCACACTGGGAGTATGCAAATTGTGGTGCTGGTGACATTTTCAGTATATGCTGTTACCCTGGTCCCCACTTGCTGAATTGGACTGCTTGCTCTTGGTCACAAGTTCTATCTCTACTCATTGAATGAGAGCTCACTTTTCAAGACAATAAATAGTGCATGCTGAGTTCTCATATTCACCTTCCATCAAGGCATCATAAGGTTGTGTGCCATGACTTGAAAGGTGTGTCAGAGTCCTCACGAGTAGCTGATGCCACTCTCTACAAGAGAACCTTTTTTAATTTGGTTGCAATTTGTGCTTTAAAAGGAATTGGCACCTGGTCCACCTGTCAAATCTATTTTAGGGCAAACAGAAATTTATTGCTTCCTAGAAATGCTGCATACAGACCTGTAAAATAGATATCATTCTCAGTGATGCAGGTTATGCATAGTTACTGAGGATTATACAAGGCTGTTTTTATGAGCTAAAAGTAGTGTTGAGTTCAGTAACACTGCACCTTCAAACCAGTAAGTACTTCAGCTTATATTTCATAATTCCTGAAAACTGATTTAGGAATAATTTATATGGCACACATTTAGGTGTTTGACAATTTGTGAAAAAGCCAACATGTTTTACAAATATACTTATTGGTTAAAAGTCAATATATACACATAAATATAGTTTTACAAAATTGTAACAACCTATGTTGACTCTCTGTGGCAAGCATTCAACAAATGGTTCTGAGGAACTGTGATATTCAAAAAATGTAAAAATAATGACATTGGCAGTGGTATAGATCAATATTCCCAAAAGTACCTATGCCTAATGCAGGAGAATTAGCCTTTAAAATTTGAATTCGGAACAGTCACCACACTGAGCACTGTGACACTGAAGTCAGCCCATAGGAACATGAAAGAGAACAACACATGAAACTATCTGTCTCATGTGTTAATGTCACTGTTGTAGTTGCACATCTGTGTGAAACTGTGTGCTCAGGTGAGTGGGTCTGGCCTCTCCTTTCTTACTTCAGCACTGTGAAGTAGTTGTTGAAAAAGGGTAAGTCTGGTCCCTGTTCACTTCTTATACATTTTGCAGCAATGAAAATGAAAAGAAGAAAAGAATCACACTCAGAACATATAAAACCAGAGGAAGTAATCCAGTGATCCCCAAGATACAGTATTTTAAGAGCGATGTGACTACGGTCACAGCATTCTGCATCGCCTTGTACATCTGCTACACGTGCAAAATGTGCAGTTCTGGCTATGCAGGGCAGCACTTCACCCTCTTCAGTAGGAAAAAGGATTTAAATGGGTCTTACTGGGCATATGATTAACTAATTTACCCAATTTTTGCTTTCTAGAATTTGAAGATCTAGTTTGTGGTTTAAGCTAGCTGTTATGCTTTTAATGTGGTATGGTATATTGAAGTAGAGACACATCCAGAGTCTATCATAATGAAACAGTTCTTCCCAATTTAAACTAGGATGTAGGAACTGTTACTCAGATTCTCTAGAGAAAGAAGTAGCCAGGGTGACTAGCTTGAAATACTTGTATTCCTGACTTAGTAACTTAGAACTCATAACGTTTCTATTCTCATTTTTGCAAAAGATCACCTGCTTTATGTGGACATCTTTGAGGGAAAATGTGTGCAATTTGTTGAAGATCACTCAAAAGGAGCAGATAATTCTTTCATGTGGGAATCATTTCATGCATTGTCAGTAGCATTTTTGCTCCTTACACTTTAGATGTAGAGTATTTAATTGTCTCCGCAGAGAGACTGTCAGTTCTAGGATCTTGTTTTAATATCCTGACGGTTGAAGTGCAGTTTTTTTGGGGTTAGTTCTCTCCACACTATAGACCAGATTTTGCAGTGTACTTAAGACCCCTTGAGAAGTAGGAGTCTCCAAAGCCAATGTTATGCATAAATTGAAGTGTGTTCCTGAGTCATGCCAGTGGTTTGGTGTGATTCATTCTCTTGCGTCTGAATGGGAATGAAGTGCATGGCAAAACTGCATGGAAATGTCAAAGCACCGCAGTTCTATACATCTTTCATCTTCATTCAAACTTACTCTGACTGGGAATAAGGCCAAGTACTGTAAGTAGATTTGCTGTCCCTGCAGAAAGGCAATGGTCTTGATCTTCTGACAAGATTTGTTGAGTTATGTAGATCTGTAAAAAAAAAAGTTTACAAAGTGGGTAGGAATATGGCCACCTGAGTGGCATTATATACCAGATTGTTTTGGTTTTACCTCACTGTCTGTACAATATAAATAAATATAATTGATCAAACAAGGTCAAAGGAGCTGCACACACCTAGAGATGAGGGAAGCTATTCTATTTTCTGTAGCACAGATTGGTGGGTTCAGGAGGACAGCATTTGAAACAAATAGGATATATTTTCACATAAACTGCCAAATTCCTCTCGTTTATCTGAAGAAGAATGTCCTTAACTGTGTTTATGACAGATGGGAGCTCACCTGTCATACACACAGAGAATGAAAGGGACAACTACATATAGAAAATTTTGGAGAAAAATTAGTGCAATCTAGTGCTTTCTTTGTGTATTGTGCACAGTTAAGATGCTGTCCTTGTGGTTTCTTTTCAGGTTACTAAGACAAACACAGCAAGCTTTATTTAGCTTGGTCATTAACATAAACATTAACATAACACATCCTGAAGCAAAGTGACCTGCATAGATTTAGGACAGTTAAAAATTTGACCTCCCCCATATTCAGTTTAATTCCTGGTAGATACTAAATCATTCATAGATAAAGACAAAAGGCACAGAAGGAAGTGTCATCCCACGCCACTGAGAGGAAATAATTTACAAACCCTTAGACAGAAGGGTTGCCTGAAGTTTCTGTGTTGTCCCATGCCTGTGAAATTGGTGTTCCTCAAAGTAATAGGACAATGTGAGTGATGAAGACCTTCTAATTATATGAAATAATACTGGAATCACAATGAAAAATTTTAACAATCCAAAATACCTGGCATGTGGGGGGATATCTTTAAATGAGGTTCAAAGGACTTAGAACAAAGTAGCTCTCTTCCACTTTTAGGCAAAGTAGTTTAAAATTTTTTTCTACATAAATCCACATTAGATATATTTTGAAAAAAACAGATGTTTTTCAAGGCAGCTGTAAATTTTATTAATTATATGTTTATTCTGTAAAGCAATCTGTCTTTTTCAACAAGACACAATGCAATTGATAATATAATTACTTGAAAGGCCACTGATATGGTTAGAATTAATGATTTGCTCAAATTCCTCATTAGAGCTCTCATAAATAAACTTAAAATATGTTCTCATTATGGAGTTTTCTTTTGTTATTTTATCATTTTAAAATAAATACTTGTTTTTAATATGATATGCTCTTTTTGTTAATATTAGATTTTTTTAATGTGGAAACAGGGGACTTGTATGTCAGATCAACCCTTCAGATAGAGTAGAGAATCCACAGATCATCAGTGGAAAAAATCCTTCTATATTTTGTTTTATCAGTATCAAATATAGATAAAGGAATTTTGGGGTAGATTTCACAAATGTAATTCAACAGATGTTATTCAAGCACTACCAAAGTATGATACATACATGTGATTAAAAGGACATCTGACCACAGAACACTGCATTTATTTGATTGTGTACCATAGAGGTGTTAAAAGTTCCCTTGAAAGGAGATCAGCTATTTCTGATACCATTTTCAATGATAACTACATTGACTTGCTTGTGTATGATTTTTTATGTTCTATTTGGGTTTTTTTTTTCCCCTTAGGCTGTGCTTTGGAGGTACAAGTTTTCCCAGCTCAAAGGTTCTTCAGATGATGGGAAGAGCAAAATCAAATTTTTGTTCCAAAACCAAGATACTAAACAAATCGAAGCAAAGGTAAAAACAATACATTGTTTGTATAAAGGCAATATGCAGTTTTCAAAGCAGCTAGGGGAGAGGGGGAGTATAATAAACTAAATTACTTGGAAATATTAGATTACTGCACAAAGAATGCAAAGAAAACCAAAGAAATTGATGAAAATTGAATAAATTACTTTTATCTAATTTAAAGTATTTTGAAAGGTGTAATTAGATTAGATTAAAAAATAATAAAATACAGGACTTGCTATATATAGGTTTAGGCATGTTTGCCAGCCCTCCTCTTTGTCATTGTGGTAAATCTAGCTGAGAGCTTGAGTACCCTGTTTTTCACCCTGTACTGGTATAATGAAGAAATGGTGCAAAATGTATCCTTAAGTCAGACTGGGGACAAAACTCAGCAAAGGTTTAAAATCTGTTTATATTTCTTAGAAGAAAAAAAAAAAGTGTGGCTTAAATACATATTCCCTTACAAGACTGAAGCTTTATGTCTGTGTCTAATGCAAAATCAAAAAAGTTGTATTTTCAGTTGTGCTTTTGATTCAAGAGTTAGTTCGTGAAAGCAGTAACCGTGAGATTTGTGCTTACTTCAATTCACGCCTTTTGAGAATAAGAACATTTGCTGTCCCAATGTGTGTGAGAAGTGATCTCCTCAGGTCTTTGATAATTGGAACTGCCTTAGAGTCTGGATCAAAGTTCTTTTTGACTAGAATGCCAATTGTAGCGTAAACCTAAAGATGATTTTCTTGTCCATCTCTAAGCCTTCCTTTTGTAGCATTTCCTATACCATTTTTCCTGACCATGTCAGAGAGAAAATTGCTGAATGAATGTGATAACAATACAGTTCCAAGAGCAAAAAGGAAATGCTTAAATATATTGTCTATAAGTGCTAAATATGTGCAGTATAATATTATGTAAAGAAAAAAATGCATTGTTTTGGGGACAGTGATGAGTTTAAATGCCAATAGCTACATTAAGAATCTATTTTTCCTTTCTCCATGTCTCTTTATGCTTGGTGTTAATTATTTTCTACCCAGCAGCTATTTACTTGATTTTGAATGTTTTACTCATAAAATAAAGGTATATAAGTTCCCATTAAATCAAAGGCAATAAAATGTGGTAAGCATGGCTTTGATACCTTCATGTCCTGCTTCATGTACCCATACCTTCATGTACCCATCAAAGATTAATATTTTCTTATTTCGATTTCCTTCAGAAATTTTTTTAATAGTACAGAACTTTTTTCATCACTAATTAGAAAATGCAGCTTAACCTAATATCATCTGGATGGTTTTCTCTTAAGCAAATAAATGTAAACTTTTATCCTGCCCCTATGTACAGATGAAGAATGAAAGTCATCATTATTTTTCTAATATCTGTCTGCTATTGCTGTCGTATTAACACATGATCACTTAAGGAAATTCATAGGAGTCCAAGAATGGCACTGTGTCGGGGTGCTTGGGGTTTTTTGGATTTTGTTTTTTGGGTTTTCTAATTGGTAAAACTAGAATATATTTTTAATACTGAATTACATTTCTAGAAAATAAAAACCAAGTATGAAATCTAGATTTTGAAGAAAAAAAATAGGTTTCATAATTTTTTTTCGTGTTTTAAATTATATCTGTCATACAAATCACTTAGAGATACATGTATGTTGGATATACGTAAGCCTTAGAGGTATCCTGGTACTTTTGTTGTGCCTATTGTTATTTCCACTCAAACTGAGTTCTAGAAAATTCTGCCTAACTTTTATTAAGGTAGAAATTCTACCTTCTACCTTAGGAAGGCAGAATATTTTACAAACTTGCTAGGATGCTTATTAATATGCTGTCAAGTTCCCTAGTTGCTTCTCTTTACTATAAATTTAAACTTTCACATTACTCAATTTGGAAATAAACATTTGTTACTTTTAATTAATTTTTTTTGGTGATCAAAGCATATCAACTGTATGCAAAGATGTCAGATTATATTCTCTTTGGAAGGTGCTGTGCCATTTATAATGAGCACTTCTATCCCTTCCAATTTGTTTACATATTAAGTATGTTGCTCAGTCTAAGAAATGTAGATAAATGTGGCTATAAAATGAATGTGAAGGTTCTGTAAAAGGAATGTGAAGATGGGTCATATGTTTTCAACACTGGTTAGCTTAAAATTCTGTGGATAAGCCCCTTCTGTATCCTTTGAAGCTTTTGTGGATTTAAAGCACTATTCAGCATGAGAATGGGTGGAACAGTCTAGCCTCTATTTTATTTTACTTTACATTACTGAGTTAGAGGTATAGCTATTTGTGGAACTGTTGAGTCATTAGGAAATGTTAATCAGATTTTCAGAAATACTTGTAATGCCAGATTTCATGAATACTGTATGCAGGCTTCATTTGGAATCAGAGGATGGAAATTTTGTAAAACATCTGTTAAAGGTTGTGATGAATATTCATGGCCACAGCTATCATCACCTGTTAAATGCAGCTCTGTTTTTCAGCTGGTCTGGAGACCCACTGCTATAAGGGGAAATAGAGTGTAACATTTTCTTCATGATTCTATTTTTTGTTCCAGTTATAATACACGGGGAATAATCATAATGTAGTGAAATGAGAACTCAGCAGAGAATAAAATCTAAAATTTGAGGAGCCATTGCAAAAATGTATTAAGGCTCTTCACTTCTTCATTCCCAAGCAGTAAGGTGAGTTTAAATGAGTTAAGTTTAGGCATGGCAGGGCATGGAGGGCATGGCAGGCAACTTTCCAGACTCTTCAAATACTGTGTTCAGTTTTGGGACCCTCACTAAAAGAAAGACATTAAAGTGGTGGAGTGAGTCCAGAGGAGGGCAACAGAGCTAGTAAAGGATCTGAAACACAAGCCTGATGAGGAGCAACTGATGGAGATGGGGTTGTTTAGCCCAGGAAAAAGGAGGCTCGGGGGGATCTCATTGCTCTCTACAGCTATATGAAAGTAGATTTTAGCCGGGTGGGGTCAGTCTGTTTTCGTAAGTAACAAGCAATAGGACAAGATGAAATGGCTTCCCCTGGTTGCACCAGGGGAAGTTTAGATTGGATATTAGGAAAAATATCTTCACCGGGAGGGTTGTCAGTCATTGGAACAGGCTGCCCAGGGGAAGGATCGCAGAATCGCCATCCCCAGAGGTACTTAAAAGACATTTGGATGTGGCACCTGAGGACATGGTTTAGTGATGGACTTGGCAGTGCTGGGTTAACCGTTGGGCTCAATGTTCTTAAAAGTCCTTTCCAACCTAAATGATTCTATGATTCTATATAATTGATTCTCAAAAAAATATGAGTTATCAAAATCCAAATACTTCCTGTCTTCCTTCATTTACAATGCAGCACATTTTATGTATCTCGTGCTTTCCCAGGTGTGTGTGATTACGGCATGTTGAACCTGTGCGATAACACCCTTTAGCTTTAGAACACTTATTCATGATTTATAGAATTAAGAGTGTCAGAATGCTCAGCTATTTACTTTTGATCCAAATTTAAATAAATTTGCTGTCATTCTAGAAATGCATTCCAACTTGTAGATATACATTACTTAGGACAAAGATAAGTATGCATCAGCATTTTAAATTTTAGCCAGACTGTCTTCATAATTGTCCGGCATCTCCTCTGTATTCTGGTGGAATATACAGAGATATAACTTCTAATGTTAGAAAAGTCTAGGAAAAATACATTTTGGGAAAAAGCCCAGCAACCCATCCATTCCTCAGTTAGCTTTTTTTTTTGGCTGAGAAAAATGCTTGCCACCAGAGTTTATATTCCTAAGTGAAAGAAAGTCCTTCACTGACACTGAATAGCTAATATTTTTATAATACTGTCAACATTTTTTATAGTGTGCTTCATGCCTGACTTAAAAAAATTCAAAATGGCATGCTTTGAGACACACAACATGTGCTCTGGATTTAGTTACAGTTTAGCTTATTTCCCAGTATGGTTCTTTTCAACTTTAAAATAATTTTAGATATTTTGACATTACAAATACTGCCTTGTTTTTCTGTAGAAACATTGTACTCATGCTTTTGTTTGTCTTCTCTCTAAGTTAAATCATGTTACTGTAAATATATATAATGTAGAATAAAAGAAGTTTTTCCTCATAGATTTAAGCAGTTCCAGTCTAAAAATCTGAACAATAATTACCATAGGTCACACCAGTGGGTCCATGGCAGGGTACCTGAAGGCAAACACCTTACTTAAAAGGTATCTCAGGCAAGGTCTAAGTGGTTTTGGACAAGAAAACTACTTAAGGGCAACATTAATCACTGATACCCGTTAGACACTCCAATCTGTAGGTTATTTCCCAGCTGTCACTCTGCAGGAGATATTGCACAAGTTTGCGCAGTCAGACAAAATTTTTATGAGTGAGAGCTACAAAATAGAGCTGTCAGCTTGGCAGAATTTGGAGCTAATGTGTCCCTCTATTTGTTCTTACTGAGCTGTTGGGGATGGGTTAAAAAAAAACAAGCACAGAAAGGCAAAGCTTTCTCTTCATCTGTAAAGTACATAGGGATTCACATAGGCACCTTCCTATCTAGTTACCTATCTGTTTACCTGTTTGTTTAGCTGTAGTTTAATGATCCACTAGTGTCTCAATAATGTCACAGCAGCTTCCAGAGGCTAACACAATCCTAGGACTGTAATAAACTCAGAGTGCCATGACCTTCAATTTTACCTAAGTATTAGACTTTTCTGACAAAAAAAAAAAGAGTATCTTAAATCTATGAGAGATCTTGTTTTGAGATATAAACATATGCTTCCAAATATAGGAGTAAGCAATGTGTATAAAAATCAGCATCAGTGCTTTTTCTTATCACATTATTGAATTTTATGTAAACACACACAAACTGTGATCTGAGAGTCTCTGTGCCTTGTAAAACATGTATACCTCAAAAGCTACACTTTGGTCTGTGCTTTCACCTCCCCCAACTTGCAGTTCTGTCAGAAAAACTCAATCAAGGCCACACTGCTGTGCTGCATCAGGTGAGCTTTTGTTCACAGACTAGCTGAACTCCTAAGCTGAGCGGTACAAAACTGAAGTGGTACAAAAATAAGCTTATCAAGGTGAAGGTGCAGTTAATTGTCTTTGTCTGTTTGAATATGGAAAAACAAAGAGGGCACAAAAATAATATCAGCAAAGGAAGAAGTGTAACTTCAAGGATTTGGCATTAATCTCATTACTAATAAATACTACCTTGCTAGTAACTAATGCCAATTAATTTGTACTTGTAATTGTCTTATATAGAAATCTGATCTAAAAAGTCTGAGTGACTACGGATTGCATTACTGTAAACAAAACACCCACTTTCAACTCTTACAAGGTGACAATGGGTGCTTGGGCTGTTTTCCAGACTGACATTTTTGCTCATCTCAAGTCTATTCTCCAAAATGCGATTTTAAATTAATCTTTTTTCTTAGCCTTGAGGGTTTTTCTGTGAGCATCACAATGCTCTTCACATTTAGAATATCATCTTTAAATGGGTTTTAAGTATATATCCTTAGGATTTTTGTAGAGTGATTGCTGGATTGTAGTGACTGAATTTCTGAGTTCAGATTTCTGACCTGTGTGTTCAATTTTGAGTTTCCTTATGTCTTTCACATGAATTATTTGTCTAATAACTATTTTAAATCAAATTCTATGCAAATACAGAGACCGTGTAGTGCCACATTTGACGAAAGAACAAGTATTTTCTCAAAGCAGCAGTTTATATATGGATGAAAGAGAAGACTTTTCTAAGCATATCATAGAGATATACAATTGCTTGATTTTGTAAATATATCATTTATGTGGTTGTATCATTAATATAACGCAATAAGAGATTGTTGAGTTTTGCGTTGTTTTTTTTTTTCTTTTGGGGAAACTCTGTTTTCTCTTTCCATTTCTGACTTTTCAATCCAGATTTTCTGTGTGAAAAGCTACTAGAATTCCCATATACTTCTGACCTTCTCAGAAGTGCCTGCATCTTTCTTTCGTACCATTTTGCTCGCTTAGGTTGTTCTCATCAGGAACTGCAACTGTTCAGGTTAATAATCTGGAAGTATCTGGTATAGTGACAGCAATGTAGGGTGAGAGTAGTTTAATCATGAGATAGCCTAGAAAGACAATTTGAAGACCAGATGCTACACTGATATTCCTAGGAGAGCAGGGTCTTAGGTGAGGTGTACAAACAACAGTCTGCAAATTTTAATAATTGTAAATGTCTACTTGTGCATGGACAAGTAGATGTGGCTTAAGTTAGGATTTCTTTGCTTTTTGGAGGAATCAGAGCATGTGATTTTCCCTACTGGTATCGACTTCAATGGCTTAACTGCATATTTCTTCAGGTTTCTAAGGATTTGTCTGTTTGTTCACTTGAAACTTCATATGAACTGTGTGTGCAATAGACATTACTCTGCCTAGATGAAAGTGTATTCAGGCAAAAGTATGGCTAAGGACAAAGCGTATACAAAACCAGCCAGGGGTGGCTGGGTGTGTTCAAAAGCCTGCGGGTTCTCCTCTGTCTGCTGGCAGTAGTGCTGACCTGGGGGCAGCTAAAAGTGCAAGTTCCCCTCACTTGTGCTGGAGCACGAGTATACACTGTCAGCAGCTGTATATGAAGTCTTATCTGTTCGTTAAGCTTTCTTGTGATTAGGCTAATCTGCCTGAAAAGTGTTGTTCCTAACAGATCCTGTTCTCATCAATCAGGCTGCTGGGAGCTGAGCTGCAGCCATTAATCAGACCTGTATGTACCTGCCATATACCAGTCAGCCTACTGTGGTTCACATTGCTTTAACTTCCAGTTAAAAAATGCATGTCTTTATTGAGACAATAATGTTTCATGGTAAATAATAACCGAGCATTTGCTGACTTCTTAGTGCTCATCTTTGCAGTCAAGGTAATTTCCACGTTGTGTCATTACTATCAATAATGGTAATCAAGTGGGACCTTCAGAGGCTGTTCTGGTGCCTCACCCATTTCCCTTGATGGTCCATTGAGCAGTGGCTAGTCCTGATGTGTTAATGTTTCAGAAACACCTGTGATAACTCTTGGTATTAATTATACTCATACACTGTGAAAATTCAGTGTCCAGTAGCTTTAATTATGATAGTAACAACTTTCAGCTTGTAGTGTTACCTAATTGACTTGAACAATTCTCAAACTGTAACATTTGTTTTAATATGGTTATCCTGTTGAGACATAGGGGGAAATGTAGTCTTTCTACAGATAACACATGCAATTGATATTACAAATACTTCACAGTTCCACTAAATATTTACTCTCTTATCTTAAGTTCAGTTTTATTTTTATTGTACCAGAAGGGTAAGTAAATATATTCATAAAATGAAGTTAACTGAAAAGTAACTTAATTCCAGTGACTCATAGTTGTTATTCTCAAATAGCTTCCATAATTCCTTGTTTCCTCATCTGTGAATGTCTATTGTTTTCTTATCTATGATAAATTTACTTATTTTGAGATTTGAGGGACGAAAAAAACCACTCTGACATAGTGATAAAATTGCCCTTCTCCCAAGGTTTAAAATTGAGAATGTCTCTAAATGGAATTTATTTCACGTGGACACAGCTGGCAGGTTTGTGAAACTTGGCATAAACTTTATCTTCTTTATTGAGAATTGGTCGTCAGGGGAGTTTAAAGAACCTCATGGGATGTTATCAATTTATTTCTGAGCATGTCTGAAGGACATCTGCTGAGGTTGTAGGAGAGCTGAATAAAGCTTCACCCATTCAATACATCACTGGACACTGCACATCCAGCTGTCTGCTTTCATGCTGTTGCTGCCCCTCACACATGAGGGATTTGTGAATGTCTTCATGTATTCCATGAAGCAGTATCTTCTAGGAAATCTCAAAAGGCAGAAAATTGCAGGTTGATGTTATTTTGAGAGATTTGGCAATTTTTGTTGACTTCACAACATTTTCAATATTCTTCTGAACAAAAGAGCAAAACCCTCGGCACTACATAGCCTGGAAATACCAGTGCTAGACAGAAAGATAAATAGAATGTACAACAGATATCTATTATTGGCTTCATATTGCAGTGAAAAAATCTGTATGGGCAGTGAATCAAACCAAAAGGTTCCTTTTTTGGTCCAGCAACAGATCCAAACCAGACCCAAATTATCACTGTGTGATAGTAGCACGTTTTGAAAATATGTCCTTTTTTGTCCTTTTTTTTCTTTTTAATTAAAGAATCAGGTAAGAAAATAGCTGACATTGTGAGAAGACATGATGAAAAAATGCAATATATGTGGAACTCAACGTTATTAATTTTTGTGGATATATTGGTTAAACAGTAGTAGTCCAGAGGTGCAGCCATTAAATTCCTCTCTAAATTAACCTGCAAAAGTTCCAGATTTGAATTAAGCTGAGGCAAAATAAAAATTATATACTGTCACTTTCTTTGCTGTTTAGCTATGGTAGAATCTCATATTTCTGTGGAGGCACTTAATCCAGAAATGTGTCCACCTTAGCCTCCAAGCAATTACTTACTGAATGTTACATGTTCACTGTCTAAGTCCCTATAATGGAGAATTGCAAAGCTCATTAGCAAAATTACATCAAGCTGTTAAAATTATTGCTATTGGAGTATTGGTTCATTCCTGATTATATGTTTGTGAGGTATTCTTCTGTTTCATGTTTAATCTTTTTTTTTTCACTTCCAGGAGCTGGAGTTTTCTAACCTGTTTGCAGTCCTTCACTGTATCCACTCATTCTTTGCAGCCAAAGTGGCTTGTTTGGACCCTTTGTTCGTAGGCAGCCAAGCCACAGCTTCTGCTGCTCCCACAACTTCTGGTACTGGCAAATTAAAGTATACTACTTGACATCCCCCATGACAGCACTGCCACTTAACAACGAGACATAAAAATGTATAAATATTCATAAGATTTAGACTTTTGGTGAACCATGTATGTGGAAACCAATCCTGGAGGCAAGACATCTTGCAGCATCAGCAGATAAATGGTCACGTGGGATCATAATTTCATCTTGGTTCTGCAAGACATCAGTAAATAATCCTAGTCAAAACCCCAGAATAGGATGGATATGCTTTTAGTATTATCTATTTGTACTTACATAGTGCTTTAAGCAACACTGGAAACAAAGGAATAAATGGCGAAATGAAGCACTTGAGTATTTAATAAAATTTTCAAATTGCTGTAATAATACACAAATAGAATTGTCATTTTCCTGTTTTCAGATGTTTTTTATGACAATATACTAAACTCTGAGTATGAACATAATGCCCTATCATTATACTATAAATGAGAGCAAGCAGCAAGCATATAGTACATGGTGACAAGGAGATAAGCATGAAAAGGCATTTGTGTAAGTATCTCCTCAAATAAGAAAGCACTTTAAGCACTGTTGTAAATCCATACTTGTGTTCATACATGGAGTCATGCTACTTTTTCCATTTTGTTCTCTTAGTCTAACAGTAAGAACAGCAAAGATATAGCCATAGTGGACTGATTAAAAACAAAACAAAAAGCCACAAAAAGCAAAAGACCCTTTCATGGGTAAGTCCCTCTTCTTCAAAAAAAAAATAATGGCATATGAATTTAATTTTAATTACAAATTATGTGCAAGTACAAAAAATATTGTGTCAACTATTTACTTCCTCCCTCTTTATTGTCAAGAATTAGATACTGTAAGTCTAACAGTCTTTGTTCAAAAGATTTTGAAATTGTTTCAGAGACAACCCACCTTAGACATTGTTTCCATGGTTAACCTTGATTTCACATCATAAGTAGAACTTCTGTTCAGCTCAAGCTCTCAACAAGTAGACATTTTACATTATGCTTGAAAAATTAGTTCACCCTTTGAGCTCTTAATAATTTATTTTATATATATATATTGATAATAAAAGACATTAAATTAAATAAACTGTAAAGAATAGATTACAGAATGCATAATTTCATTCTTCGTTAAGATTATTACATCACTCTAGTTCACGTACTAGTCCCAGAGTATCATTTAATGATGAAATATGAAGGACTTGTAAATTTAAAATTAATAACTTTGCTTAATTACAATTTTGCAAAATAATTTTATTTTGTGCTATGACACACATCAGGGAGGATGACGAAAAAAAGGTGTACATTTTCAATAGTAGTTTGTGGCGTTTCTGTTTATTATATTGAAATCAAAACTTCCTTTTTTTCTCCCCCACTTAGACTTGCTAATAGCAGTTATGAGATAGGGACACCATCTGCCTTGTTTAGCAGAAAGACTAATTCTGTCAGATTCCTTTCTATGTATTAAGATGCTTAAAACTTCAAAAGTGAAGCCAGAGGAAAGCTTATCCAAATGGGAACGATTCAAAATGTGAGGCAGGGACAAAAGATGAATGAAATATAGGAGCAGATCATGTCTCTGCTTTTTTGCTTTGCATTAGAAATATTTAGATTTGCATGCGTGAGAGAACATTGCTTTGAAGTATAGTTGATCTAACTTGATAATAGTTCCAAATAATCTGAAAATATTTGTGGTGGGGGGACTATTTTATCACTTTCAAACGTCTTTCAGTACACATGTACTTCCTATTAGTACACCTCCAAGGGCTACACATTTATTTTCCATCTTAAATATAGTGGAATGATGTCACAATCCAGCTATTAAATACTCTTAATTGTCACCAAAATCCAACATTTTCATAGACATCATCATGAGCTTGTTTATATGAATTGTCCCTAAAATAAGGGGGTCACATCCTGGTCTCTGAAAGACAGATAAAACTACCATGGCTGTCCACAGGATCTTGAACTTGCTCCTGAGAGAGTACAAACCTCAGATATTTTGAATCCAAAGCAACAACAGTTTAACAGGTTTAACAATGGTAAGTCAGGCACTGTCGTTGTCTAGAAAGCAAATACTGGAAACACAAATTTTGGCAGAGTGTTGACAGTGCTGAAAACAGAAGCCTGATATCTGTTAATGACAGTTCCCCTCTTCAGTGCTCCCAAATAATCTCCTTTGTTTCAGTGTGGTGCTGTGGCATTCAGTTGTCACAGTGTGGCCATGTGCTAACACCTCAATCAATGCTCTGCTGGCAACAGCAGAATCTAAAACTGGTCAGCTGCCGTGTTCATGTTATGTGCAGTTGTACCACTGAAACTGAGAGGTGTTTAAGAGACATGCTTGAATGAGCATAACATTTAACCAAACCAGCACAAAATATGTCATTACAAATGTCTGTAGATGAAGGGATTCCATTATATGAAAGCTCACCTCCCCCCCACCCCGCAAAAATTTAGAGAAAAATGCTCATTGTGCAGAATGGAGCTAATGACATGAACTTTTGGGACTCTACCACAGTATCCTGAAGATCTCTGTCAAGAATTCTGTTGTAGAACACCTGCATTCATCACTGAGACTTCTGCAGCTGGGCATTATATACACAACATTTAAGAAACACATTAGTCTGTAAATTGACTTTTTTGGGTGTTTTTCTAAAGAAAAACTGGTGGGGCTTTATCAATACTTTTATTTTCAAGAAGAAAAGCTATTGAGAGAATACAAGATACCATAGTCTTGACTGCAGGTCAGTGATTTGTAAATGCAGCAGGGGTTTGTGCACTGACCTCACAGAATATTCAGAGGTGACTCTGCATCCAACCTTGCCCTTGTAGAGCAATTTGGTCGGAAGTTCAGTCTTGAACCAGAGGGAAAATTTTAAACTCTGTGTTATAACTAATCCTGAAACACCAAAATAAAATTTGCCAGCATATTAAAAGGCTACATTTTTCATTTAAAGACCTACAAGGTTTAAAGCATAATGAATTTCATAAGCATATGTCAAAACTCAGGCTTTATGTTGCAGCCCGTCATTTCACACATAACTTATAATGAATACAAATATTTTGTAAGCCAACACAGCCCAGTGACAATGAAAAAACAGATTTATAATGAGCCATCAGCTTTTGCTAAAAATCTGTATGCAAGTGAAAGCAAATATTTTAACAAGAAAGGATAAACCAACCAACCCATAGCATAATATGTAATTTGTTCTCTTTGTCATGATATTCTCAAGTAAGTTTAATAAAGAAAATTCTTTATAGTACTGTGCCTATTGATGTTATATAGTATACCAAAAATATGTACTCTTAAATATATTTAGATTGATTTGCTTTGCTTTTTGATGGGAATTTTAGATTATCTGATCTTCACAGAACTAATCATATGCTATGTTATAGTATTAGCATAATTTTATTATGGAAGTGTTACTGATTTGATTACATTTTATTCTTGATTTCATCAGTAAATGAATACATTTCATTTTATACATCTATTTAAAAATGCAGTTACAGATTTTCAAAAGAGCTTTGCATTCCAGTAGCACAAAGACACCTTTAAAATAAAGATCAGCATATTTTTTAGCTGTTGGCCATTGTATTATGTTAATTAAGTGCAGCAAGAAGTTTATGGAGAAGAGCTAGTTTTAAGTGGGTTATTTTTAAAACCCAGTAATTTGAAGTTTCATCTATTCAAACTAGAATTCTTAAGAATGCAAACCAATAATATACAGTATCAATATGCTTTGAGATAAGAATCATGAAAAATCTTCTTTTCTGATTTAGTACTTGATTCCACAAAAATATATTTATCTGTTTTAGTCTTGTAGACTTATCAGAACACCTCAAAGTGCACAGTTAAACATGCTTAGGTAGTTGTCAACACTGCAGCCTGTTACTTTAAATGTTATTTGGTTTATTAAATGCCTTAAGATGTTTCTTGTATCAGACAAAATGTTGAAAAAGGCTGAAGATCTTGTGAGTGTACAACTGTTTCCCTTAGAAATTCAAATCAGTTTTCATTCTGACTTGGCAATTCCAAGAAAGCTTTTGGAAATTTCATTAACATTGAAAACACTAATCCATGCATTTCACTTTCCATTTCCTTACAGGGTGGTCTGGTCTCTGAAAAAGTGTAATGTCTGAAAAAAAGTTAAAGCTGATTTTAAAAAGTTCTGTCTCAGGCAATTATGAGTCCATGCTTTGGACTTACACCTCTGACCAGTTCAGTATGATGGGAAACATGAAAGTCTCACTCAAGTTCCCTTAGATGCCTAAGGTTGGATTTTGAGGCATTTCAAAAGGGAAACACAAGGCAGGAATGTAGCTTAAGAGCTCTCAAGGTGCACGCATATGTGTCTCTCTTACTCTCTGTTTCTCTAAGGAACTAGAGGTGCTTCTACTTTAGTGTTTTCATTTTATCAGGAATGCACTTTTTAAGCCAGACTCCTGCCTACAGCCACTCATGCGATTCTTCTTATCACAGAGCAGTCTTTAAGCACATTAACTATTTTTTCCAGGATGACACTAAACAGGCATCATATCTATATGAGTTCCAGGTCCTGGTGGATTTTCAGACCATGCAGCCCAACTGAAATGAGTCCAGATGAAAAAAAAACCCTCTGGGATGCTAACAGCGAGACTGCCAGGTCCTGGTGCCAGCCTATTCTGTGGCTGTGGCAGCTGCTGCTCGTGCACTGTGGGAAAAAAGCTAAAAAGCTGAACTTCACAGGGTAGCCCACCAAAGCTTAGTGCCTGAAGGGATGCTGTAGCAAGGGGCAGAATGAAGCTGAAAAAGGCTGATGCTGCCCAGGGCAGGTTATTCTGCATCTCTTTTTCCCTCTCTGCACTGGGACAGTATTGGCTGCAAGCAGGCTACCCCAGGCTGGTCACCCCTCTCCCTGCTGCATCTTTCTCCCCATCTGCCACAAATACACACCCAAATATTGGCTCTGAGGTCCCCAAGTACACTCCCATGTTCCCTCACTACTGTTGCTCAGACGGATGCAAAACTGTATTCGGCTACATTACAGAGCCCCTCAACCTCGTACACAGCCAGTGTTAAGGATGATGGCAAGGGCATAAGAGTGCTTGAGTGTGTGAATAACATTCAGGTTACAGCAAATAAAGTCATATCTGTGCTGATGTGCTTTCCTGACTTAAGTGGAATTTTTGTATTTTCCTGGAATAAGTTCTATAATGTCAACACATTTCTACTTGCTTGTCTCCATTTTCAGGAAGTTTAGCAGAGACAGTGATTCATATCCTGTTGGAATTATAGAGAAAAAACATAGGAATACTGGAATAAAAAAAAAATTTTTGTTCAGATTCTGTATATTATTACAGTACATTACATAATCTGTTAAAATATATTGAACAGTGTAAAAGCAAACACTTTCATTTACATTTCCTAGTCAGTTTCGGCTATGATATACATGCCTTCCACTTTCAACAACTTTCTCCACAGGAATCCCAGCTAACTATTATAGAAATTCTTTTATTACTCAGTATATACTAATATATGATGGAGTGTGTATGTATGTGTGTGTGTGTGTGTGTGTGGGCATGTGTCTGTATATTAGTATATACTAATGGAATATATTCAGCATATATTAATGAAAGTTACATATTAGGCACAAATATAAAACAGAAGCATAAATCCATGAAGCTTTACATTTAAAAACTTATAATACTATAAAGAAAAATATGTATATTAGTTGAAGAAATGGCTATTTTTGCAGGATATGCACAATCTGGATATATGATAATAAATTGATAAACATTAACAGATTTATTATTTCATACCTCCAGGAACTTAGGGTTTTTTTTAATTATTCTTATCCCTTTAGCATATTTGCAATATATGTCATAAATTTTAATTTGTTATGGATAAAAATGACTGAAAAAATGTAATAGAAAGTGCTATATATTTTATAAATATTAAAAAAATTAAGAAAAGCTATTCAAATTATTTATTTCATTTTTAGTTAAGGTTTTGTGATTGTTTGTAATATGTGTTTGTGACAAACATAAGTCACCTAGTTGTTTAAGCTCATTAATGTACCACTAATAAAATGCTATCTTCTGTTTTGTTTTTGTTATGCTTCTTTTTGTAATGGAACATAACAGAAAAAATAGAAAATAAATACTTTTTTAACTAATCTTTTGCATTCAGTCATACAGTGTATGAGTTTTATATCATTGAAAGCCACATCTGGGAAATCAAGAACATACTTGAAGAACCTGGGGTGGTAAAGTTATTCCCAACACCATGTTCAATCGTTTATTTCATAGAAATAATGACAATTCCTTCCTTGTATCATCATTTTTACAAGGCCTGCCACCCACTTAAAGCCTGACTAGAAGTTTGGAAATATCCGCCTCTCCCCTGGCCATGAAGCTCAACCTACAACTAGATTATTTTACCAGTCAGCCACCAGATTAATTTAGCGTTGACATTTAATTTCTTAGTTTTGTTTGGAATTAACTTAGGCCCAATATTGCAGTGCCTGAAGGTATTTTTAGCATATCTTTGAAACCAAACAGCTTTCAAATGGTGCTGCAACTACTAGAACAAAATAAACTTGGATGAGTTTAATTTTGTTTGCCTTTTTCCCTGAATGAGAGATGTTGGAAGATGGGGAGTCCCTGCTTTTATTTAGGCTGCTTTGTATCTTTTCCACAATTTAGGGTGAGAGTCTGCAATGAACATCTCACAGGCACATTTTTGATGCCTTTCTCATGCTCCCAGTGCGGGGAAGCCAAGTAAGCTCCCTTTCGACAGTGCTGCTGTCACCTTTCTCTCCTCTCAGCCCCTTTAAAAGCACTCCCTGGGGCTTTCTTGGACCTCAGGCTGAGGTTGCCTTCCTCAGCTCTGTACCCAAGGAAATCTCCTCTGGTGACCTCAGCCATTTCAGCACCTTGAATGGAAGCAAAAAATATCAAGTAATTATAAGTGTGATGAGTACTTTATGTCGAAAAAATTCTCAGTCCTCATTCCCTGAAGTGATTAAGGTGTTGTGGGTTAGCAAATATATGTCACTCTGCCACATCAGTTAGATTCCTGAGTCTCAAGTTTGTTTTTATACCACATAGAAGTGAAAAGGAAGAAAAAAAAGGGGGGAGAGAGGTCTTTAAAAAAAGAGGTGAAGAGAAACATAGAATATTACAGGAATCCTGTTATAGCTACCATTTTCATTTGACCGTGAAATATGAACCATATTTTGTAATAAGAGCATGGACTTACATAGGACTGAAAGGTTTATTTATTCTGGAAATACCTATCTTCTTCTGAATTACCATTTTTAATCTCGCATCTTTTATGTCTTCCCCACAAATTTTGACCTCAAATGAATATTCTTGTAATCAAAACTTCTTAACATACAGTCCTTGAATAAGTTTCTTTAAATTCATTGTTCTTATGTTCCATGGCTAATATACTTTTTCTCCAAGCCCTACAACAATTTATTCTTGCAACATTTAAAATTAACTGTGATCTATTTACCTGTGCATTTGACCGATAACAGTTAACACAGTATAATATTTGCATCTTTTCAGTGATTCATTTGTACAGTTGTCTAGTGCTGCTTTTTCAGTATTTTGACAGTAGTTATTCTTACATTTACCTATCAAAGAGCAGTATTTTTTTTGTATTCTTCAAACAATCCCCTTAAGAAATAGAAAATTACATCCTTTAATTTCCTAACTGGAAGCAAAATAATTTATACTCTCTAATACTATGGTTGAAATTTCTATGCAATTCTTCAGAAAAGCGTAGAAAGGATTTCAGCCTTCAGCAACTGCTGGCATTTGTTGGCTGTGTGCTTTGTGTACTTTTCATGCACATTCTTCTCACAACTTTGAGCAGAGTTTCTTCCCAGCCCTTTCCTTCTATGCCATGTATGGCACAGGTGATTGCAACCAGACCTGGCTCGGGACCCCTTAACACTGTGAGCAAAATTTTCTAGTCTAAAAATGCTTCCTCACCAGTCTGCAGATGATTTAAAACTCGAGGCCGTAAAGAGAGATTTATTCTTTTTCCTAAAGTGCACAGCATAAAAGCAGCACCAGCTGGAAGAGGGTGTGTGGAAGCCACGCCATACTCCCTAGTTTGGCCTTGCAGAATTGTGAGCATAGAAGATAGACGTGTTTTACTTGCTTTTTGTTTTTCTGGACTACATAAGGTACAACCTGAAACTTTTTAAGACTTTTTTTTTGCTGTATGGTGAAGGACTAGAAAGATTTTTTACAAGATGCTGAGACTGTTGTGCAAAGATATCTCTAGAAACTGAGGCTTTAAAAAAAGTTTAACAAAAAAAAAGCTCCATCAAGTACCATAAGCTTCAGTGAAGAGACAAGAGGGAAAGTTCTTATGCAGCCAGATCCAAACCCTAACCTTTCTCTTTTGAACAGATATAAAATCCTTTTAGCTAGATGTCTTTTTCTTTATTCTTTTTTTTTTTTCTTATTTTGCTTCAAGAGTCCAGTGAGGGAAGACAAAAGGTCTCAGAAAGGTCAAACCCCTTCACTGAAGCAAGGAATCAAGGAAGCGAGGTAGTGGTCTTTGCACTGCAGTACCACCAAGTGCAGCAAAGGCTTCCATCAGGGCAAGATCACAAACAACTTAGGTTCTCTTCACACCAGAAGACAAATATTTGAAAGGAGCATGAAGTTAAGGCCTTTCATCATTTCAAAGGAATCAGCAGCTCAGGCTATGGTTAATGTGGAAACTCAGAGGTAAAGGGGGAACTCACGTCTGGGTGGTTCATGCAGCTGCAAGCAGTTCCAGAGGGGCATGCACAGCTCTCTTCCCTGACAGGGAATCTGAGGGCCCCAGTGCTGGTGCAGTATAAGAGACATCTGAGCTGTCTGGGGGAATTAGGGGAACCTGGTCACCTACTATGAAGGATCAAGGGGCTCATGAGATGGTAGGAAAGTGTTCAGAGGAGTATGAATTTAGGAAGAACAGCCTGAGCTACTAAATCTTATCCAGTTTCCTCAGGCAGCAATGCCATACAACCCCTTTCACAAATGTTTAAACTTCCTCTTAAAAGTGATTAGGCTTTTTGGCCTTCTCCCTCTTGTTGGAAAGCCTTCTGGAATCTCACTGCTCTGATGGTTTGAAACTGTCTTCCAATTTCCAGCCTAAACCTATTTGTAACTAGTTTATACCTATTTGACTTTGTGCCAGCATTATCCCCTAATTTAAATACGTTTTTTCCAGCCCTGGTGTCAGTCCCCCATTTCCCCTCCTCTCCGTGATATATTTATAGCAAGCAATCATATGCCCTGACAGCTTTCATTGTGCCTGAATGCACAAACCAAGCTCACACAGAAGATGTCGATGCAGTGCAGTGAAATTTGGTGCAGAGAATCCTGAGCTATTGCTGACTCCAGCTGATCTGTCTACCTGTTGTGCTGCAGCAAGACCAGCTCAGGGCCAGAAGCAGTTCATCCACTTTAATGCACTTTAAGATAATAAATACAGCCCATCAGCACCACTCTGTGATGTACTGCTCCCAGAGCAGATAAAGTCCATGGCGGCTCCAGGCTTTCAGCACTGCTCTTCTTCATTGCTCAGTGCAGACATTCGCTAATCAGGCTCCCTGGCTTGTTTCCATACCATCCTAATGGGATGCAGTCTTACTCTAATCTCTTCCGATTTTACCTTTTTCCCAGACTGTGACTACTTCTGCACCTTGTGCCATGGTCCAGATATGATCTCCCTTATGTCCTGCCCTGTGGCCATAATATTTGTCACTGTCTGCGAAGACTGTGACTGGTAGCGTGAGTTATTTCTGTGACTGCGTCACACCGGTGACTCACAGGCATTCTGTGCAAAGCTAGTATATCATGGAGCTACTTGCTCTTCCAGTCTTGTGATCAGCTCTCAGCTCATCAGTAATGGGGATGGTGTGTAGGAACAGGTCCGTTTATCACCCAGAAGATAAACTAGGACTTTTTTCTTTTTTTCTCCCTTGCATTATGGGGCAGGGGAGGCAGAGGGAAAAGAGCCATCATTTTAAGAGTTAGTTTTCTGTGAGACAGCTCCAAGGGGTGCCAGGGTAAAGACGTAGATTTGGATGCAAATTCTTTTTTCCAGGAGGCAGGTTAGAGGATTTATATGCCAGTTCTACCCTTTCTACATCTTTTGACTTGCAGTCATGACTAAATAGAAGAAAATAAAAAGCCCTGAAAAGGGCAAAGGAGAAAGAATGAAAGGCTCATAGGAAACCTTTTCTTTATGGTCTTCCAGAGGTAAAATATCTCTAGCATTTATCAAGTCTTGTTCCATCTTTGCAATCAGGCAGTTTATTTCTGAGTGATTTTTTTTTTAACACCTGAAGTTGAATTATATTTCAGCAGCCTTGGTTGGGACAGAACTCCAATGACAAAATCAGCACTGTATTATATATACTTCTTTCTGTTTGAGCCAGAGAAATCACATTTTTCAAAGCCCATTCTCACTTTAGGTGAGCAGAGCTTTTGGAACACAAATAACACTATAAGGAATTTTAAAAGCTTCAGTGGGTGGGGTATTATTACTTTTGTTTTTGTTCTGCTGTGTTTTCTTTTTAAATATGAGCAGGTGAAGCTCAATGAATCAAGGTCATTTCCTTTTTTTTCCCCGTGCGTAAATTAAGTACTGTGAGTCCATTTATTTTGACTGCTGTGTGATGAGCTTCAAGGATTTTTAAAAAGGGAAGTTCAAATTAGTACAAAATCAACAAAAATTTATTTGCAAAGATTAACTTCAGCAGTGGGTTGGGGAGTTATCTAAGTTATTAATAGTTTGTGCAAAACAGCATTTGTTTTAATGAACAAGAACATTAGATTTTAAGTTTATATATGTTCAGCATTAGCTTTAAAGTATGATTTATGAGCTGTTTCTATGGAAAAAGAATAACTCCTGATACATAAAATGTCAGACTGCCTCATAGTAAATACATAAATTTGGCTAAACTAAATAAAATACAGTGTGGTGGCTGTATTGCAAAAAGATAGATGTGTGTTTAAAGCGATCTTACACCCCTAACCATTTAGCTGCTGAGAGGAATTGCAGCTGAGCCCATGAGCAGGTTGAGGAGAAGTCTATAGTCCATTGGTACAAGCTGTTCACTCATAGGAAGGCTGTCCTGTTACTCTGTCCTTCACAAAAAGACCTGGGTTAATCTGATGCTTTTTAACCTGAGTGAGGGAGGCTTCTGGTCTTCTCTTCCATTTTTTTACAAGAAAAAACTCTGGCCTCACAAAACCGAGTAAAGATGAGAGACAATCTTAGTGTCAGGCTAGTTCAGAAGGACATCTTTTTCAAACTCCCATGCTCCTAGATGAGAGGATTTAGAGTATCACATCAATATTTTTTCTAATTCTACAGTTATTTTTATGATTCCCCAGCTTTATGATACTACTTATCCCTGGGCTTAGGAACAATGGCAGTCTTCATTCCATTGATGAATGACAGGAGCAGAAGAGGGTCTTTTTATGAATTCCTTGCTGTTAAATGCTAAGCTTTATTAACGTGATTTCTGTCTCTGTGACTTGAATAAAGTATCCTGTGTTTTATTATACACCAATGTTTTAATTAGAATAATTTTATTTATTCTATTGCTATCATGATCCTTCTACATTTTTCCCTCATATATCTAACTCCCAATTCTGTTTTCCCACAGGTTTTATGACATGGTTTTTGTAATTTTAGTATTTCCATTTGCTTTTTTGAGAAGATGCTACATTCAGCTTAGACTGGTTTAGTTACACACTGTTATATCCTGAATAGTGCTTGAAAAGGGGGATGGGGGGGAAGATAAAGTGTGTTTTAGTATGAACAAATAAAATGATTGATGGTGTCTGTAAAATTATAAATCATAATTCTTGATTTTTTAACTCTATACAAAATTTAAAAGTATTTTCAATGGGACTGTATTTTCTTTTATGTGTTCTGATACTTTTTGTAGATGCTAATTAATTTTTCCCCTCAGCTTACAGATGTATTTATCTATGTATTTATGTTGAATCAACCCTGTAAAGCATTGACTTGTGAAATTTACTGAGGCTAAAGTATTATTCTGAGACCATGTGTGACAATCTGAGATCAAATGAAGCCTCAGAATTATTGTTATTCACCTTATTTCCACTGTTTACTTTGTTTCAGTTACTAAATTTTGCGTGAACATGTAATCAGAAAAATATATCTGGGATGTAAAAGAAAATTTGAGATTCTCCAATCTAAAAGTTGTGTACTTTCTTATGTTTTGCTGAATTCCAATACTGGAATGTCCAAATGAAGGTCAAATTCCATGAGAAAAAATGCTGCAAATCTCCTGCTTTTGGAAGCTCTTCAGGCAGTCTCTCTGGTTTCTGTGTGCTCTCTCAGGTAGTCCCTGGGCCCTTGCAATTAAGTTATGATATTTTCATTAAAGCATTTTCCTACAGCTGTTTAAACTGATTACATGATTCCCTAATTTTTTTTCAGCAATAACTTTTCCTGGAGCATGAACCTCTTTTAGCACTGGGTTGGTTGTTGTTGTTTTTTCCTGATGCCTTGCTCTTTTCAACACTTTCATACCCAAGGATCCCAGAACCAATAACCATTTCCACTGCAAAGAGACTGCTTTACAAACAAAATGCATCTATAGCTGATATGCTGGTGATATGTCAAAGCTTATAGTCTAAAATTCTCTACTTAATCCTATTCACATTTAGAATTGATCTAACAAGTAACTTTGAGACAACAGAATGAAAGAGTTTCCAGACCTATTTCAGATAAAGGCCTCCAATTTTTTCATGAAGAAAATTATTCAAGAAGGAAAAAACTGAAGTATGAGTATACAGTGAATACCACATGGGTTACCTTTATGTTTATGAGTAGCCCAAGCTGATGGTCACATTGTTTCTGTAGATGGGATGCTGGAAGTATGGCCAGATAATGTCAATAAAAGGCTTGATGCATATTGTGCAGTAAATATTCCCATAGCTTTTCCCTTATAGCCTTTTTTTTTTTCCTTCTCAGGTGGCTCATCTGACTCCATTGTAGCTTATATTGTAGCAGCAGACAAATCAAGCAGAAAAATGCTTAGAAGGCGAATAGGAAATAGAAAATATTAGGGAACATAAAAGGGAAGATAGCATTTTCTTAGATGCTGACAAATCTAAAGGCAAATGATTTTTTCACCAAAACCACTGAACAGGATGGGTGAAATATTCTGTTAACTTGCATATAAGTTGTGGCTTATGGCCAATTACACTAAAGAGGAATGTGAAAAAGAGATTGGGGGTCTATGTCCTTTAATTTTATGGGAAGTCTGAGTCTTTGAAGTTGACACAGAAAACACTAATAATGAATAATATCAAGATCACAGGATATTCTGAATTGGAAGGGATCCACAAGGATCAAGTCCAGCTCTTAAGTGAATGGTCCATACAGGGATTGAACCCACAACCTCAGTCTTATTTGCACCACGCTCCATCCAACTAAGCTAATCTCAGAGTTATGCTTCAGAGAGAGTATTATGGAGCCATTAGCAGATTTACCACAAATATAGGTCCTCTTCTTTCCGTGCATAACCTATAACTAACTATGTCATAATTTTCTGACCATGAGGGTTTTTTTTCCTAGTGTTGTGATCTCAGAATTAGGGCCACTTTCTTGGACTGGAAGAATCTTTTCTTACTTTGTGTGTGCCCACTGCTCTTTGCAAAATTTATATTTCTTCCCTACGATCCTGTGTCTGCTGAGGCAATCCAACATTATTCTTAAACCAAAGAGCTTTTATTGTGATGTTACCAAAATATTTTATAAAAATTAGGGGCTGTAAGGTAAAAAAATAATTTATAAACCAGGTTTTTAATTTCATGCTTTTCCAAATTACAGTAATTGACAATGTCTCTGCTCATTGCACGGCGCTGTAGGTCTTGAGAAGGCAGAAACTAATCCACTCATGCTACTATGTTTCTGCATGTATCTGGGCAGATTCTTTCCAGTCTGGATATCAAGTCACAGCCCCAGACAATGTTCCTTTGAATAACACAAAGGTGTCTTCATTGTTTTGTTTTTCTTGGCAGACTTTTATACCCCTTCAGGCTAAACCAATCCCATAAATTGGCAGAGGCCAGAGGCAACAGATCTAATAGTTCTGGCATAATCTCTTAATGACCCTTTTGTGGGCTATCATGAGTCATCTCCTATTTTCTGCTTGACCCATTGCAGACAATTCCAAGTAAGAAGCACTTAAGTCAAAATATTTGTATAGAAACCACTAGGTCAGTCTACAGAATTATCAAATTATTTTAGAGTAGCTCTAGGTGAGTCATACCACCAACAATGCATTGATGAGTCGGGCAGAAATCAATAGCTCTCTGCATCTGCTCAGCAATCTGTATAAATTGTCATTGTAGACCCTAGAACTGGGGCCAAAATTAAAAATTATATGTAAAGATTTACTTTAGTCTTACATTTGATCTTGAAAATGTAAGAGTTCATCAATCTTTTAGAGGTCAGTGAGAGTCAAACACGGATAGTAGCTATAGGACAAGTTCCTAACAGATTGTTTAGCATACAGCAGTATCTCCCTGAACAACCAGGATGTATTGCTATCGAATATAAGGAACCATTTGAGTAGTAGTTGAAAGAAGGGTTTGGATCCTTTCTTTCTCCTCATAATGTTTAATTGTAGATTTTGAAACCACTAAAATGTCAGTAATATATTAAAACTGCTGCTTCTCAGCCAAAGAGAAAGAAAGGCTCCCTGAATTGTGGAGGAAAGGCTTCCATAATGTAAAACCCAGTTATTTACTTCTGCCTCCAGTGCTTTGTGGTGTGTGTGTTGCCAAGTAAACCTCTAATGTTATAAGCAAGCACTTGCTGCACTATACTGATAAATCTTATTGTAGCACAGCATCTTATCTTACCACAATGTTCAGGATATATGGAACAGCATATATAATAACAACATGGTATAATAGCAAATGTGATATTTTACTATTGTCTTTGCATATCAGTGGCAAACAATGAGCATGAAAATTTTTGTACTCTACTTCACCAAGGCTACAAAAGTTGATCCCCAAAGACAAGTTCCCAGACTAAGGACCTCAGCTCCAACTTGAGAAAAATAAATCACAAATCAATTGAGTTTTATTTTGGGAGAAAATCAATTTAATTAGCTAAGTATGTCATGGGATCTCATAGTGGTAACATAGGAATAAAAATGATGCATTTATTTGTAAGTGGATTATTACCAGAAAATGCCGGGGGACCACTTTTATAACAATAAAAATGATTTTGGCAATTTGGTAGGAGAGTCCTGCAAAAGTACTTGTTTCTCCTTTTTTCTTTCTTTCTTTCTTTTTTGAATTGTTTTTTTAGATAAATATCAGCATATGTAGACAATAGAATTTCATGACAGTACATTTGATAGACACGTTATATCAAAATGTACATGTATGCTGTATCAAAATGTTATATCAAAATGCAAGCAAACCTGATATTTGATGTGACTTCATATATTGTCACATCTCCCTTATAAAAGGAGGATGTGTCAATTCTTACAACTTCAAGGGAATTCAGTGCTCTTCAAATTTTCAGTACTTAGAATGAATGCCTCTGGTTTTTTAGACATTTGTTATGAAGTGATAGAAAACACACATCTAGTATAGATTTCAGGATATTCAGCTGAGAGTTTCTCAGTAAAACGTAATGCTGGTGATGTAAACCAAGTGATGCTGGGGAATATTCCTGGGCACTAGGACTGAAGTGCTTTCCCTGTTCAACTGTTATGGTCTTACACTCCTACTTACGTTGTTAAATGATTGATTAAGATGATCCCTGGCACATGCTTGGCCCAGGCTGTCTCCTAAGCAGTTCCAGGTGGGATTACAGAGTGTGCACTGATCGGGGCCATTCACCACAAGGAAATGGAATGTCATCATCCTGTTCTGGAGGGTGAGAGAGTGCAGGGGTATGTGTGAGGGCTACTCAATGCCAGCTTGTCTCAATGCCAGCAAACAATATTGGGCATGTTTAATTTAGTAGGATAGATCTAGCTTTGGAGACCTTTTCCTGTGTATTAACAGAAAATCACTTCAGAAATCAAAAGCTTAATTAGAACCAAGGCATTAGTTTAACTTATCCCTGTCTACTGATATTTTAATGTGTTTGCAGTAAACCAGTGGCTGCCTCGTTGGTTTTGTATTTAAAATGTGACTGTTACAGTCAAGGCTCACAATATGCCTTCTGTTATGAAAACATTGGGTGAGACCTTTCTTATGGGAAATCATGTAAGTTTGAGTTTTGTCTCTCCTGCTGCTCAAGAGGCATGAAAAGTTAAATCCATTTGGAGATGTCAAATTAGAAGGGCCTGTTGCACTCTTCTGGAAGATGGAGCAGCCTATGTTGTCTGTTTGGGAGCAGAGTTTCAGAGAAAGTCTCTCCCAGTGGAACAGAAGATAACACTATAGATGGCTCTCATAACTATGCTTATGAGATTTGGGATATAACAATAATGCAGCCACGGTAGACTTTATAAACAATTTTTTTCTGGTCCCATTGGATTATTATCAAACTATTTTAATTACTCATCTAGGGAGATAAGCACATTCACTGGAAATATGAAGCAAAATATAATCACAATAGTTTTCTTCAGAAAACAAAGTGACCTTATGACACTTGTGATCAAATTAAAATGTTATGCCCACTATACTGTAAATCTTCTCTAGTTTAAGTTGTTAAAAACATGCAATAATTTAACAGCTTCCTCAACACAACTGCACAAGACTACCTCTTGGAGTGAATCTAGAGGAGGACCACCAGGATGGCTAGAGGGATGGAGCCCCTTTCCTATGGAGAGAGGCTGAGACAGTTGGAACCTGGAGGAGAGAAGGCTCTAGGGAGACCTTAGAGCAGCCTTCCAGTACCTAAATGAGGCCATTATGCCTTCTGAAAGCTTAATGTGGAAAGAGAGCTAGTACCTAAATCTTCTACTCATGCCACTGTCTTATGATATGTTACAGACCATTTTAATTTGATAACGGCTGAGAACAACTCTAACATCACAGCAAACTTGTGGCTAAATTAATATCTCAAGTGTCTTGAAATCTGAGGAGCAAGTTACAAGCTTCAAGCTATCATTTTGTCCTAACTTGACTGGTTTTTGTGTGTTGGAAGCAAACCTGAATGGTAACAGTTATTCAAGTGAATTTCAAAGCCCTCATAATTGAAATTTTAAATGAGCACAACCAAGAAATAAACCAGCATGTGTTATGAGTTAAGAGTGTGCTAGTAATTCTGATATAACTTTAAATGTTTGGTTCACAGGCTATGAACTCAGCTACTTTCAAGCAGCATTTTGTCTTAATTTCTACTTACTTTCTGGAGGAGAGGTACACAGTGGTTTGTGGAAAAAACATAGACATAAAAAATAAAAATAAAACCAATGGGCTAGGGAAATTAGGCTTTTACACAGTAGATGGTTTTTAAATGTTTATGGTGTTCACAATAAGCTCGAGCTCTCATCAGCTCTTATAGGACACTGCTGTTACCAGTCCCCAGCGGCAGCAAGAGTGGAAGCACTAAAAGAGAATGGTTTTTGGCAGTGACGGCCCATGGAGACTTTCCCTTTCCACGGCGGAGCCACGGTGCCACAAATGCCAACAAGTTGAAGCAGGCAAAATAATCTTCTGCCACTCTGCAATTCAAAGCCTGTTTTGATGTTACCTGCGACTAGCAGATAGATATTGAGGAATGGGAACACAAGATATCCTTTCACTATCCATTTCCCGCACCTCTCCAGGGCAGATTGAAAAGCAGTACGTGGTGGTTAGTAGAGGTCCCAAGCTCACTTAGAGTGACTGACAGCTGGAAAGTCAGATTCTGTCTGCTGTTACTGTAGGGGAGATTTATTCATTAGTATATTTCATTGATTAATAAGTTGTATTGCTTATTCCTCCCACCTATTCCTTACCCCCTTTGCTTGGGAACTAAACCACGTCTTTTTCATTTATGGCACCCGCAATTGAAGCTTCTAATGCAGCAAATCACAAATGTTTGAGCTATGAAATAAAAGAGGGTGGACACAAGAGTGTATATTTATTTGATTCCCCATTTTCTGCAAGGTACTGTAATTTATGCTCAGAATTAAAAAATAGATGCACTTTCCTGCTGTCAAACATATATACCTCAAGGATACAATAACATTTTTCTGTTTTTCTCCTGAATAGCTGAGGTGCAGCCTGTATGTGAAAAGCACTATGACAGTTCAATTAGTGAGGATTTTAACTGATATTTTAAAGATGTTTAATGGTTTTCATGGTGGTACTATTAATGGAAAATATGAAATTCTTGATAGGGTCAAAGATGTGCCTCCTGTAAGAGCTCAGCTTTTGTAAGGTGACTACTTTATTAATTTACAACAACTGAATGTTATTTCTGTCAATTGGAATGCTCACATAAATATCATCTTTTATAGATGATGTGCTTTTTAGCCCAAAATAAACATAAAGGAAAATGTTTCACATAAATCTGAAAAATAGCAGCATGAGTCGTCACAGAATCAAGAAATGTCTGGTGCTCCAAATGATGTTCCAAATAAAACATTTATTCTTATTAAAGGATTTTCAGTTCTAAGGTTTATACTAAGTTAAATGAATTAACTACCTGTAAAAAATCACCACAGAACTTTCCTTTACCATGTCAGTATTAAAGAGATGATAAAGTAGGAAAGAAGACAGAAAATGTATTTCATAAATATGTGAAGGTAAAGGTAATTTATGACAATAGAAATTAAAAATTAAAATCAGTTAACAATGGAATTGTCACAAAAAGTTCAGATAGTGTCTGTAAATGGTCATGGCTTTCGAGGGGAGGCACAAAAATTTTGACATCTTTGTAAGTGCTGTTTTATGAACCAACTACTACACAAGTATACTTTTAATCCCCTTTTGAGATAGGATCTAGCTCTGAAACATAAAACTTTATATATTGCTAAACCTATGTCAATGTCTAATTTACCTTTGAAACTTGTTACATCCTTGGTCTCAATGTCATTACGTTCCAGCCTATCCTGTTGTGCAATTATTCATTTTTCAGACTTTTAAAAGAAGATATGACATGATGCGTTTAAAATGTTGTTGTTCAGTCCTATCTGTTTAGGATTTAGGACAGAATAAAAGCTCCCAATTTATCTTCTCTAATACATATTACTTTATGCATTTTCAGGTGTTTTTCTTCTTCATTACATTCAGTGCTGGTAATCAGAAGTTTCCATACCTTAAAACTAAAGAAAAGAAAACTTCCAAACCCCAACAAAAACCTCTTGTTAAAAGAGCAGTATCAATATTGTAGTACTGAGTACTCTTAAATGCTGCTCACTTTAACTACATTATCACTTACTGCTTTGTTAAAGAGGTCTCCAGTCTTATTCAAAGCCCAAAATGAACAGTGCTTAATGAACAACTATTCAATATTTTCTTTTTTACTCTCATTTAAAGTCTAGTCCAGATCCTATTTACTGCATGCTCTTAAATTCCACTCTGAAGACAGAATTATTAAAACTCCTGGGGTTTCTGATGATACCCATTACTATAATATCTGAATAATGATGAAATACCAACAGATTTGTTTTCATAAGATACTGAAAACCACTAGAAATATTTGCAGACAGCAGATTGAAGACAGAATGATTAGAAGCAAAAGTCGTTGGCTCCCATTTGGTGTCAGTCTTTCAGGACAGTTTATTAGTTTCCATATCTGCAAGTGCTCAGGGCAGACCTCTCTCACATCAGTCACAAGTTTGTGCACTCGGAAATTTGGAAACAAGCCACTCTGACCTAATTTGAAAAACCCAAGAAACAAGTTGCTCTTAATACTAAAAGGGGTTGCATAGGTTTCGGTGGCCTCAAAGGAAAGGTATCAAAGACAGAAGGAAAACAGTTCTTCAGTCAGAATTCATTTTCTTCAGAGATAAGACCATCCTTTCTCTACCAGCAAGGTTATCTCATTTGTGCCGTTTCATTCCATGGCTGCAGCAGAAGAGGCATCACCTCTGCAGACAGCTTCATTTCCTAAACAGCACTGGTTTACTGCCGTGGGGTGAAGCCTAGCAGAAAGTACTGTTCAGTAAGTGACATCTTGACTCCATATGCCCAGCTATAATGTATTAGATGGTTCTGGTAAGTGCTGGGAAAAAATATGAGCAGAGATAATTGTCATGGGAGAGGCTTTCCCCAGAAGAGCTGAATCATATCTTCTCTGCTGTAATGGTTTATATTTTCACAGAAAAGAAACAGAGAAGCAGAGATGAACTCTCAGTGACTTTACATCCGTCTAACACGCTTAGGGCAGGACTACCAGAAGGTGACAGTGAGCCAGGTAACAGCAGTTCATTTGGCTTCAGGTACACAGAAAGTCAAAGAGATTGGCCTGGGGTGACAAGATGAACAAATATTTTAATAAGATGCACTTTTTTTTCTGACATTAATTATTCTGACTAAATTTCTGAAAAATACATCCACCTCTGAATCTTGTCTCATGTAACATTACAGTATGAAAAGTTACAAGTATTTATGAGGCCTTACCACACATGCCTGTAGCTCTATTATAATTTTGTCTGTATTATTCTCTGACCTATTCATTTTGCTAATTTTTTTTAAACTGCACTCTGCATTTTTCACTTAGCTGTCTACAGTGATATACAAGATTAGTCCTTAAGAATTATTTAGGGAACACCCTTCCAAACAGAATATTCTCTTTTTTTAAATTCCCTGCTAGCAATTTTACTGCCCAGAAGGCATTTCTCTCTTCTTTGCTAATATATACAACAGTTCTGACCACAAATCCCCAGATCCCCTTGATTTCCCCTATAGCTGCATATCATTAGAATAGTCATTCCCACATCTTGATCATTCTCCTGCCTTGTCCCAAGGTTTTAATTTTTTACTGACTGACAAACATTTTGAATTAGGGTCAATTTACCTGAAAATAACTAAAATAATTCCCATCATAAACAATATATTAGTGACATCTCATTTATTGTTGGGGGGGTTAATTTTTTTTATTTTCTGTGTGGGGTTAGCATTTTTGGAATTACTGAAAATTATGTACTGCTACGTAAAGAAATTCTAACATTAGTATTTTAACTTTTAAACTGTCAGCAGCCACTTCATGAGCAGCTGGTGTGGAAATGGAAAACTCTGAGGGCACTGAGGAGAACAATTGAAGTAGGAGATGCAATTAGTACCATCCATTATTACCATTAAGGTGTACAAAAGGAACATACAGATTTGAATATTTTATGGAATACAGTCTCTAATCCTGATATTCCTGCACTTTGGAATAATGATGATGGCAGAGCATCCTTACTTCCAGGGTATGAATATCAGTGTCACAAAATTGTCTAATTCAGACCTACAAGGAAACATTTTGGTTTGGGCATTGGAGTGTAAACATATCCTTATCGATCACAAAATCCTCAGGATCCTGGAAATTTTATTATATTTGCAAGCTGTAAAACTCACCAGGGCTTCACAGCTTTCAGGAAAGCATACCAAGCTTCAAGTATAGCTTAATTATATCCAGACTGCATAATGGAGCTGGTCAAGATGTATCACCTTTCCCCATCTGTTCCCACCTTCTCCTTACCTGATGTCCTAGTTTCCACTGGAAGTAAATCAAGATATGTCACAGAAAGAAAGATGATCTAGCAGGTCCGTGCTCAAAGTAATACGAGAACAGGAATTGCACATCCCACTGCAACAACAACATAAAGTACGTTTGGGTGGAGAAATTAAGTTGGTAAATTCATATTTAGCCTCCCACTTGGCACCAGAGCACTTTGACCAAACTGAGCTTCCAGAGTTGCAGCAATGAGTGCTCATTTCTATATAAGTAAAAGGATACAAAAAGAAGACCTCCCAGGACTTTGTGAGGAAAATATGCCTCTTAGGAGATAGCAATCTGGGAATTCTTAAACAAAACTGGAATATCTCAAGATGTCTCTTCTTGAAGAATTGGCTTAGTTATGACCTGCATTTCTTTCTGTCTCTTTAAAAATCGTCTCTGTTTCCATGGAAGCAAAAAGAAAAGAAAGATCAGGTAAATTTGATAGAGGGGAAGAAAGCTCTTTGTGCAGTAGCTATGTAAGTGCAGTAGAAGACTCAAGTAAGCAAGTAAGGAATCAATTTTATAATGGTAGGAAAATCATAATTATGACCCCAGAATAATATTCAGAAGATAATCCTGACTAGACAGAGCACGAAAAAGTCATTGTGACGATAGGATTATAAAAACTAGAAACATGCACTTAATTGAGGCTTTTTCTCCTAGACAAACTAGTCCTAATTGCATAGTTACGAAGACTAAAGTATCACTTCTTATTCTGCAGTTGCGCTTACTACCATGTAAACTGCTCGCACAGTCATAGCTCAGGAGCTGAATTACTTATTTAGAGATAATATTGCAATACGCCATGGAACTGCTTCCATCACATTCCTAATCCATGAGGCAGATATCTTTATACAGGAGCTCTGGACTCTAATATTTAGCCAGTGACTTCCTGAACAGGACTCAGGTCCTACTAGGTTTCTTTGTGTATTGTGCCTGAGCAAAAGTTTTTTATCGAGTTTCTCATCACCATGAACTGCTCTGAGCATACGCCCACCCCTGTGCATTACTTTGCTGTCCTTCAAGCAGCCATTAGGTCTCCAAAACGTCCATGGTCTCTGATCATCAGAGGAGGAGCTGAAGTGGATGAAACTAAAATTCTCAGAATGACCAGCACAATCAGGCAGGTGAAAGTTAGTGAATACATGGAAAGAATAACACATAATAAAATATCCAAGGGTTCAAGTGTCTGATTCGGCAGTGTTGGCTTTTCCTGACATCTTCCTGCAGCACTCGGCATCCCTGGACATGTTTTGAAGATCAGAAAGAGCAGTGTTTAATTTGATAGATCCACTTGAGATACCTGGTAAGTAAGTTTGTCAGTGAGCACCATGAGGACCAAAGTGGGATCCTGACCAAACTTAAAGGCTCTTGACAATTTTCCCCAGAGGCAGACTTTTTATTCCTAGAATTAGTGTAAAATTATGGTCTCGATAAAACCTAGCTGCTCTGTCGAGTTTCTTTCCTAATGTAGGCTGCTGTGCAGTGTGCTACTGCATGTTAAATGGCTTTCACACTTGGACAAGCAGAGCTTAATTTCCCTCTTATGTTGGTCTGATAATTTCCAGTTTGACATGTGGAAAATTCCATACACGTGGCATACATGGGTTAGGCTTCTGAAATCAATTAATCTTTTTTCCTAGCAGAAACTTAACAAAAAGTTACAGGCAAGCTGTTGTAGTATTAAACAAGGATAAGAACCCTTCAGATTCTTCTCAAAATGTCTAGCAAATAAGCGATCATCTATCTTTAATTAGTTTATTTTATTAATAAACTAGAAACATGCACTTAATTGAGGACACCCCATAAAGATCTTTCTACAGCTTTTTGTGGAAATTATAGACTTTTCTACTAGAAGGAACAGTATTTTGTGTTCATCTTTTCTCAGCCATAATAAATTATATTGTGTCATAGAATTGCTGTATTTTATATATTTACTGCTATCCAGGTGGCATCCTCATTTTAGTCCATATATAAAAACATGTTCTTGCATGCTCTCTGGGTATTAAAAATAGATTTTCCTCCTGTATATTGCAACTGACAGTTTTCAAGAACAAAAATTGTATAACATGTAAGAAATCACCGATTCTTTGAAAATGAAATACAATTCTCAGTCAGTGAGGCTGAGACAGAACGGTAAAATCACTGGAAAATTGTATTTTACAACAGTTTATGTCATTGTTGTGTTCTTCAACAACAAAAGTGAAGTTATCAGAGACATGTCTTATATCAATACAATTTGTTCTCTTTGACAAGTACTTTCCACACCCCTGAAATGCATTTAGCAGTAATTACATTACTTATTCGCAAAGCATTTTTCATTGTCAAATATACTAAAACAAAGTAAACAATGGGTTTCGGCATTAGCCCTTCTAGCTCAACATTTTAATTGAATTTGCTGATGAGCATCATATTCCATATATCTATTTGGTAAATATCCTTCCATTGTACAACAGAGTTTAGAAGACTAGTGAAAAATCACCTACCCTGTGAAAAATTACCTACCCTGTCTGCTCCACTTCCCAACCCAAACAAAGGAATAATAGAATCAGAAATATGTGTGTTTAACAGTTACATGTAATAACTGTCAAGGTATCTATCTTACTCTGGGCTTGTAGCTGTTCTGGACATCGGTGCCCTTTCAAGTGCCCTGGTTCCTGAAGCGTAGTCATATGTAGGAAGAGTCAGGAGACTGGGGGAAGGAAAGCAAAAGTGACTGCATGATGGGAGAACACAAAGCCAGTTCCTTTGTCTGGATCCTGAGTGAGTCAGATGATGTTACAGTAGGCAGCAAACAACCAACCAACAAATCCTGGAAGCAGATCTAAAAGCTGTGTATCTCATTTTGAGTGAGAACTCTAAGAGAGAAACTGTAATCATGTTCTTTGGTTTGTTTGTTTGTTTTTTTTTCTCTTTGGCTACATCACCTTTCCTTTCTTAGCACAATGTCAGCCTTGAAAGAAAATGTTCCTTTTTTTCATCTAAGAGAAATTAGAGGTATAAGTTCCAATCTCCCTGGGCAGACACAGGACCTTGATTCAGGTCATGCAATTTACTGGACAAGTAAATATTCTAGGCTAGCAGGAAGTTAGGCAGGCAATGCATTGCTTGATTCAGTTCTTTTTTTAGGCTCAACAAGTCCAGAATTATAGATCAGACCTATCATTAGGCTATGAGGTGAAGTCATTTAATCCATGCAGCCCTGTTAGAGTTGTACATGGGGCTAACAAATTCTGAGCTTACTATTTGTAGCAGCTAAAACTAAAATACTTAAATATACACCAAGAATCTTTTATGCAAATAGCACGCAGACACCTAAATGGAATTTACCTGATTAGTTTCCCTGATGAAAGAGAAACAAATGCCACATGAGGAGCACTTCAAATGGCTAATTATTTTTTGGAATGTCTGGAATGTCATATATAATGTAATTTTTTTCTACTATGCCAATGTAGCTTCTGAAAATGAATTGCTGGAAAGAGTTAATTATCTCTAACTGGTTAAAAATGTCAACCATTTGAATTCATGTTTGCGCCCTTCCTTGTGGAATTACTAAATCTGTGTATAATGTCTAGTTTTCTACATGTTAGATGGGAGAAATTTGTACTGCTAAATTGAAATCTCCATATATTCAACAAAGTGCCACAGCAAATCAGAAAAGATGGAAGACAGAGCCTCCGAAATCCCACTTCTATTCTGAACTTATGTGACTACAGAGAACTGGTAGCTGTTTTCCACAGCTTGTATTTATAGCTCACAAATCTTTCTGGACTTCAGTACTTAGAAATCATCCCTTTAAGATATACCACAAAGATGGTTAAAACGTCCCCCAAGGAAGTTAAGTCTTTTTAAATACTGATTACTGGAATCCTAGCTGTCAAACTCCTGTATTTCTAATGAGAAGGCAGTAAGAATTCTATTTTAATAAAAGTCATGACTCTCCAGGTATGTTGAACTGGGTGATTAACTTCGATGTTATCTTACTGATCTTAGATGAGGTGCTGTCAGTAAAGGAAGAAGAGAATGAAGGGAACTGAAAGATTTTTCTTTTCATAATTTAACCACTAATTCCAGTAATTTTTTTTTTCATATGCAGTGACAGATCACTGTTGAGAGCACAGTTCCATCATCCAAGATGGAAATACAGACCTTTCCCTCTTTTTCACTATGGCTTTGCACATTTCGCGGTCTAGACTTACCCTCTAAATAGATGTCGGAGGAAATTCTTGTATCGTGAATACCTGGCTCTGTACCTGGTTCCATCAGAAACTTTACCAGGGTTACCAGTGATTTGTCTATGTTGCAAACCAACAGATCAAGAGTTCATTTTTTCCATCTTCTGGATATTGCCATCTCCAAGAACATAGTGGTTGGATTGGCATGTCACTTTTCACAAGATATAAGAATGAGCTCACACAGATATTGCCAGCTATCTAGAGAATTTGGGATTTCTTTTGTTTTGCTGGAAGTGTACATTGTTTTGGGGGAAGCTGCCAATGGTTTAGCTGTGCTTACTATCTGTTAATGAGTCAGTGACCATACATTGCCAGTTTTCAATGCAATAACTAAATAAAAGGTGATAAAGCTTCCCATTAAGTTTTCTGTCTAATGGCATAGCATTGTTGCTTTGGAGAGGCTATATGGATGATCCTCTACAGATAACAAGTGTTGGTGGATAATTACAACTGCTGTTAATTTTAGACAATTTAGTGTCTAGCTAAGGAAACTATTGTAGGCTCTGCTGCAGGATCTTGCACAATGCTATGGTGAAGTCAAAAGTAGAAATACAAGTGAAACTTTAGTGAGGCACTGACAACCTATATGTCTCAGATGTGACAATTATCTATAAAGAGGTAGGTCAGGAATTAATTGCATAAACCATTTGACAATGCTTTTAATGTGTCTTTGGTAACTAGTCATGTCATGACAGCATTGTATCTTGACTGTCTGTATAACAATGCACTCATTTTAAAACGAGGATTATCTCTCTACACACACACACTCATACATAAATATATATAATTTCAGCACATAGTTAATGATAAATAAAATACTCAGGGTGTGCTCTAACTAGCTACAAATACCAGAAAAGGAAACTTGAATAAAAGTGACTATGAAATAACAGATGCTGTAGTCTTTAAGAAAGGTAAAAGTAATAACAGAAAAATGAAAACCAATAGATTTCAGGAAGTCAAACTTCAATAAACTTTAAAAGCTGGAAGCCTCTCAGTTGAATATCTACTCAAAGGGGAAAAGAGAACTGGCAAGTTCTTAGAGAAATGATACTGCGGTCACAAGCGCACACCCTCCAAATGTAGAAGAAGAATAGAAAGTGGGTAGGAGATGAACTGGACTAAACCATGACTTCTTCTTTGACTTCAGAGAAAGAACATATTCAAGAAGTAAGATACTGGGAGCAGAAAATACGTCAAATGTCAATGTACATCATGGAAATATAGGAAAACCACGAAGTGTTTATAAGTTAGTAGGAATGGTATACTCTCTACAGATGATATGAAGGAAGTTTAATGATCTTTTTAAAATTAATCCTTAATAAAATTATCAGTTTTGATCAATTGACTTATAGAATGAATTGCCCCATTAAAAGTTTAAGAGTTCAGCCTTCAGTAAAGAAGATTATATAGCATAGTGAGTGTTTGGATAAGATGCTTTTAAATGAAGCAGTCTAGAAGAACTCCACCCAAGGATATGCAAGGAATAGCTTCGGAGTTCTTGTAAGCCTTGTGAGTTATCTTTGAGATCTCACACAGATCAGGTACCAGGAGAATGGAAGAACATTTCTTTCTTTATTTGAAGAGAGGAAAAGGAGGAAATATAGGCCCGCCAACACTCAGTGCTACTACAAAATGATAAAAAACCTAATTGTGTGTCACTGGAAAGGAAGAAAGAAATGAGTAGCAGACAAAATGGATTTGTCAAAAACAACATATGTCAAACCAATTTAATTTCTTCCTATGACAGGACAACAGACCCCGTGGACAGGGAATAACCAGTGGATGTCATCTACCTTGAATTTAGTAGAGATCCTGACACAATTTCATAACATCATTATAAGTAAGCCATTTGATCTCTAAAGAAAAATTTTGGAAAAGTGTTCTTAGAGAATCACAGAATACCAAAATAACATTGAGGTTGGAAAGTACTTCTTGAGATCATCTAGCCCCCTCCCCATGAATCTTCTCTGCTACCTCCCACTCCATGCTCAGGCAGAATCAGCTAGAACAGTTTGCCCAGGACCACGTGTAGTTAAATAGTTAATATCTCCAGAGGCAGAGACTGTACAACCTCCCTGGGAAACCTTTTACAGTGTCTGTTTTCCCTCACACATCCTTTGTTCAGATGGAGTTTTGTGTCTTTTAGTTTGTATCCGTTGCCTCTTTTCCTGTCAATGAGTTCTGCTGAGAAGTCTGGTTCCCTCTTCTTCATTCTCTCCCATCATATGAACAAAGACATTAATAAGCTCCCTCTGAGTTCTCTCTTATCCAGACTATAAGCAGAGTGTGAAAGAAACTCCAGTCCCTTCACCACCTTTGTGATCCTCTGCCAGATTACTCACATCACAGATGTGTTCATGTAGATGCAGAACTTTAACCTAAGTTTCTCTAATTTTGTCTATACATAAAATCATACACAACCAAGTTTTGAGATCCTGTGTCAGTCACATTGCATAATAAATTTCAGTTAAGGGGAAAGAAGAAAGAAACTTGCATGATACTAGTCAATGAAAACTTTACTTTCTTTATCTTATTTCTGTACAACTCCATTGCCTATAAAAATTGTCTGCATGCACTTTAGACAGCACTTAACTTTCCTCTTACCCAACGTGTATTCAAAACTAGTTTGTGACATTCCCCATTCCACTGTGCACAATCCTATAGTATATTTACGGGTGTTTCCCGTAATCCCTCCATCTCCCTTTCATTCTACAAAATTTTTATGTGTTCAGACTATCCAAAGCAAATACCTTTTACTCACACAGAACTAAAACCCCAATTTATTTTGATAATGCATGCAAAGCATTATTAAGGTACAGGGATTTCATTTTTTTTTTTTTTACAAATAAATGTGATGAAAAATTACTTCATTTCATGACTTTTGTCATATGTGTCCCACCCCATCCAGAAACAGCTATACTCCAATTCACATATAAATTTATTAGAAGTGTATTTTGAATAAATGCAGCCTGATTTCTTGGGGTCAAATTAATTTTCTCTGTTAAGATGTAATTTTATTGTAAAGAATTAGTACAAATTTTCTTAAAGACTAGGAGAATTTAGGATTAATGTATGCAGGTCAAGATTCTAAAAACTTTCACTGGCAAAATATTTCTTAGGACCATTTGCAGACATTACTTGAGCAATTTTTTATATTTATCTCACTGAAAATAAATGAAAAGTAAGAGTCAAAGGACAACAAATAAACAGAAAATACCACTTGTGTCCCCTTTCAGAAGTTTTATCTTGCTTCTTTATCTGTCATTTAAAAATATAGTTTAGAGATTATAGAAATTCTTTTTGATTATCAAAGATAAGCTTAGGATAAATTATACTTTGAAGTGAATTTTAAAAAGAATAATTTTCCCTCTCTGCTTAAGTACTATAGTATACTCAGTATTTAGAAAGGTCTATGAAAAAATAGGGTTTAGTTCTGATTAGCTTCACATCCCAGCACAGTATCAACTGTCTGATTTCTAAACAATGACATTACTTTTAATAAATTATATGCTTTACTCTTTTCCTTATTCCTTGTGTTTGTAGATTACCTTTTCCTAAAAGAGACACATTCTTTTGATGTCATCAGATTATACTTCACTGGAATGAATCATGATTCAACTCTTAGATGGGAACTGAAAAACATTCAGTTTCAAGATTTACATTATCATTGTGCTAGTGGAAGACCAGATAAGGGGAAAAGTTTGCGTACACTTTTACTTTTGTTTTCTCAAATGCTGAATCTTTTCAAAGAGAAATCAGCAAATTCTACCAAGTAATAGAAATGATTCATGAAAATGTGTTATCTTTAGGAGATGTATACATGCTTTGGAGAAGTCATAATTGAATAAAGAATTCACATTAAATTCCAGACATATGCTATTAACATCCCAATCAACTAAGCTCACTCAGAGCAGAGATAGGACAAATGACACAATCAAGGTATGTTGGATACTTTGTTTCTAAGACATATTGTATGCAAAGATGCATGGTTTTTGAAAGATGTTTTTGGAAGAATGCCACAAAAGTGCCTATCAGTTTCTTAAATGGCCAACTGTTCACATAACATGTGCACACGCCATTCAAATTTATTCTTACCCTTGAGACAGATGATTTCAAGATTTTATTTGTTTCCATGTACCATTTGAGGAAAAGTGTGTGTATTAAGTAACTCTGTGTCTGTGTCTATGTTAAGCAGCCTAGCTGTTTCCATCTGGCACTAAAAACAGTGTTTGTTGTGAAGAAAAAGGTGTGTTGCAAAGAAAAGAGTGCTGTGGAGAATATTCAACACTTTTTAGTGGTTTGCACTGAGAATAAAACTACACAGTTCAGTGGCTGCCCATAGAAATATCAGAATCATGTTTAAAAAATACTTGCCCAGCTTCAGGAACCAGTTTGGTGCATTAATTTAGGACTCAACTAGGGTCAGTCTTGGCTACAGTGACCATGAGATACTACAGGTCAGCATCCTGCATGGAGGAAGCAGGCCAATACGTAGGATTAAAACCCAGGGTTTCAGGAGAGCTACCTTTAGCCTCTTCAAGGACCTACTTGGAGGAATTCCATGGGTTCAGGTTCTAAAAGATAGGGGATCCAAGAAAGCTGGTTAATATTCAAGCATCACTTCCTCCAAGCTCAAGATCTGTGCATACCTATAAGTAAGAAATCAAGCAAAGGCAGCAGGAGACCTGCAAGGGTGAGCAAGGAGCTTCTGGCAAAATTCAAACAGAAGAAGGAAGTGTATGGCGTGTGGAAAAAGGGACAGGCCACTTGGGAGGAATATAGGAACACTGTCAGAGTGTGCATAGATGTGACAAGGAAGGGTAAGGTCTTTTTGGAATTTACTCTGCCAAGGGGTATCAAGGACAACAAAACTGAGGATTTCGGGGAAAGCCAATGTCACTACAGTTTTAAAAAGGGGCATGAAAGAGGACCCAGGAAACTACAGGCCGGACAGCTTCACCTCCGTCCCTGCAAAGGTGATGGGACAGCTCATTCTGGATGTCACCTCTAAGTGTGTGGAGTAGGAGAAGGTTATCAGGAGTAGTCAGCATGAGTTCACCCAAGGGAAATCAGGCTTGACCAGTCTGATAGCCCTCTGTGACGGCAGAACTGGCTGGGTGCACGGGAGGAGAGCAGTACATGTTGTGTACCTTGACTTCAGCAGGGCTTTTGACACTGTCTCCCATAATCTCCTCATAGGCAAACTCAAGAAGTGTGGGTTAGATGAGATGACGGTGAGGTGGATTGAGAACTGGCCTATTGAGCCTTGAAAAAAGACTGAGAGGGGATCATATCAATGTCTACAAATATCTTAAGGGCAGGTGTCAAGAGGATGGGAACAGAATCTTTTAAGTGGTGCCCAGCAACAGGAAAATTAACAATAGGTACAAACTGAAACACAGGAAGTTCTGTCTGAATATGAGGACAAACTTACTTACTTTGAGGGTGACAGAGCATTGCAACAGGCTATTCAAAACCCATCCAGACATGATCCTGTGCAACCTGCTTTAGCAGTGGTGTTAAGACCAGATGATCTCCAGAGGTCCCTTCAACCCCAACCATTCTGTGATTCTAAAGTGCTCACAAGTGTTCAAAATCTTGCATTTTTGACTTATGTGTCAAAATTTGAGAGTTTTTGACTCTTGACAGAATACTATGCCATGTAGGTGTTGCCTAAATTTTCAAGACAGTGTTGTCTTTGATAGCATATTGCTATCATTGCAGCTGAATTCATTCTCTCAATTTTCAATTACCAATATTGACACCATGGAAGGCCTTCTACATGCTACTAGTTATTTTTAGAAAACTGTTTTTCAAACAAGGAAGGCAATAAGTAATAACATGAATGGATTCTTATTAACAAGTGGACAGATCTGTGAACATGCACTGAGTCATTGTAAACTGTGCAATAGTTGTAACTAAATGCATAGCTACAATTGAACTTTGCTTGTTGTATGTTCACCAAACAAAGTGTTATTGACTAGTTGAATGTCTGTAGTGGTCAGACAGATCAATTAAGTTTATAGAGATTTTGTGTCTTGTTTTGTGAATAACTCAGCATGCTTGTGTAGGATTAAATTGTTATTTTAATAAACATAGGATGTTTTCAGCCTTCAGAGCTGTGGCATGTGTATGAAAGTGGGGATGTAAAAAGTTATAAGGAAAATGTGTACATATGAAAAAAACACTTTGTGCTGATTAGTTTAGTTTTTGATGATTGATGTCTGCTGGTATTTTTGTACTACTCATTTTTCTAGGGTTCCGTTTCTCCCTTCCGTATATATCTGTCAAAAATTATCTTCATATCCTCCCCTTCTATTATACCTTACTGTTCAGAATTTCCCCTTAATACATGGTTCTTCATAAAATTAGTATTTCTTAAATAAAGAAATGCATTAAGGAGAAAAATACAAGTAGTCCTTTGCATTTATCACTAGGCTAACACAAGTAGTGTATCTGCTTTTTCATAGAGAACAGAACCCAATTTTCCTTCTGAATTAAAGAAGAAAGAAGATCAATCTGCTGCAAATGGCTATGAAGTGCTAGTTTTTCTCTGAAATAAACAGTAATGGCTGCTGCTGTGTTTTTCATTCACATCGGGGAAACATGTACTTACATAACTTATTGTTATTTTAGATCAAATGAAACAACAAAGAAAGAATAAATTTGTAAGGAAAATATCTTCAAGTGTACTTGGGCAGAGTGTCATTGCTCCATTGTGTGAGTATTAGTAGTGAAAATAAATCTGTTGGTTTTTTGGTTTTTTTTAACAGAGAGATTGCTATACCTTTTTTTTTCTTTCTTTCTTCAACTATAGCATTGTTCTGCTTTTTTTGGTTTTTTTTTTTAGAGAGGGAAAAATAAGGAAACAGAGGGAGTGTGGATAATTATCTTTCGAAGAAAAAAATCCCTTGAAGTACTTTTTCAGTGTTCGATACCAGAAGTGATATATCTAAAAGAATGCTTCAATTTGACACAAAATTTTGAAAGTACATACATGACACTGTTTCTAATAGTGTTTCCTGCAAAAGAATAAATATTGCATTTCTAAATGATTGTATTATTAATACCTGATGAAATGGTTGTTGGTATATTAGTATTATTGTTAGAAAGCTGGTTCATAGTTTTATATTACTGTGAGAGTGACTGTGGGAGCTGAACTGAAAATGCTCTTTAATTTATTTGAAAAGACAGTGTTTCTCTAAGAGAACAAAATAAAGACAAAAAACTTTTAGTGTTGGCACTAAGTAGCAAATTAGTGCTCTTTAGTAATTAATCTAAAAGGGAGATAAATACCTCCGTTCAAACATTAAAACTAAATAAAAATATAGACCAATACATATCTTAAAAGAAAATCTTCCTTTTGCCTTTTTGTTTACCGTTTTCAGCTATTGTCAAGCAGATCTTTAACACAGAGTGCTCTAAGCTCGTTTAACTCAACAGCACAACCATTGGCATTCTCTTGGTGGTTCACTGCCTGGGTGACAACAGGCTATGAAGCAAAACACATTTAAATATGGACTACCATGTATAAAAAGCTCTTTATAAACTTTTCCTTAAATACTTAAAAATAAATTAAAAAATAGTATCTCTCTGGATTTGCAGTTGTGTAATAGAATAATAGCATGGACATAAAGGTGAATTATTTAATATTCCTGCAGTCTGCTACTACAAAGCACAAATAGTGTAAGCACGAATTGTAAGTGCCTGAGGATGATTCTGGAGTATCTAACTTTTCATCTCTGTCAGTTTAGATCTAGGCAACACCAAAATGACTGGAAATTGCCCGATGTACACCATGAGTTGCTGATGCTTATGCCAGGGCACGTCTAGTTATTCAGGTGTCCACTTCCAAGTCTGTTTTTCATCCACCTGATCACCTCAAGGAGGAAAAAACAGAACAAAATTGTTGCATTAGCATTAAACAAGCAACATTCTCAGTTTTTGCATTAGTAACACAGAGCAAGGTCAGTAAACATTTATTTCTTAGCACTGGGACTTTGTTCTTAATAACCCCCTGCTAATTAGAGGAGTTATGTTTAAAAATCCTGATCTGGGTAGCCTTACAACCCAAAATCTGGCAGCTGGTCTAGTTTTGCTCTGCAGGTTCAAAAGATAAGTCTTATGTTGCTATAAAGCACTATGTGAGTATATAAGTGCAGAACAAGATGATTACGTATTCATCAGACTAATTCATCAGTCTATTTATTCTAATTGGAACATAAATTAGTGTTTTATAAGGGAAAACAACCCTCTACCATTAATAAACTCAGTCTTCCATAGCAAAGAAATAAAAATTTAGACAGAAAGAAGACTATTAATTGATTTCAGGAAGTTAAAAATTATTTTATGACTTTCATTGGGGTTAAATAATAATGACATGACATCACACTGATGCCTTAGGATTTTAGCTTTTATATTTTTCATATATTTGTAACCCTGCAATTCTTAGTGTGTAACTCTAAAGCCCACATAAAATGTTAGCTACTGCCTCTAGACAAAACAATCCATCTTCAGGACTGGACCTCAAGGACACCTTACTGCCTCAGGCCTGAGATCTGTAAACAACGGTTGAAAAGGAGGGAGCAAACTTGGGGTGAATTACTTCATTACCTGAAGCTGTAATTGGAGGAACTAGCCCCGATATGCTAAAGGACCAAACTTATAAAAGTATGGAGAACTCATGACCGGTCATCCATCTTGGGTGGTCCACCTTGGGTAGTCCATCTTAGGGGGTCCACCTGGGGTGTAGCCCCCTAAGTGAGCTCTGACTGCCCTGGATGTACCCAAAGGCCTTCAAATAAACACCACCGCTTTTTAACTCTTTGGTCTTTGTCAAGCCTCTCTCTTTTAGGTAGTCCCAGATAAGGCATCAACACAAAGAATCTGTGCATCCCAACATCCTTCTGAATTTACTATACAATACTCTCAGTAAAATTACCAGAGATGAAAAGAACTTCCACAAAAAAACCCAAAAAACTAAAAAACCCCAAAACCCCAACCAAACCAAAAACCCCCCAAAAACTCCACAACCCCCTACCTCAAAAATAATAATAATAAAAAAACCCCAAAATCCCCCACACCCCAAAACAAACAAAGAAAAAATATTTGTTGAAAGGTAAGTTTAAAGGAGGAGTGGTTGGGAGATAGCATATGACAGACACCTCAAAAGCCAGAAGAAAACATGAATAAAGAAGAGCAAAGCAAAAAGGTGGGAAGATTGTACAGAACACTGTAACTGTGACAGTCACAAAAGGAAATGAAAATAGAAATATAAACCCGGATAAGACTATGTGAAAATTTTAAAGATAAGGATGTCCTAGAAAACAAAATGCATTACATTGAGAGAACAGCCATCTATAATGAGATTTCTGGAATGAATAATGGAGCTAAAAGAAAGGAAGAGAGATTATGCAGCATGTTGAGTACAGAAGCTGACATTCTTGGAAGTTGAATGGAAAACTATGTTAATCAAACTCTGAGGAGATAAGTGAATCAATCCCAACATGGATTTTAATCCATTCTATAACTGGCATCGAGATTTAAACCTTAAACTGCATTCAACAGATATTTGTTAGAAGCAACTCGGTGTTAATGCATACACTTGTTCACTCTGTGGAAGAATATTCCAATGGAAGTAATGAGCAAACTGTAGCCTGTTTCTCTTGGCTATTTTACTTAGAACAATCCATGGGTAAAACTAAATATTACTGAACACTTGATTTTTATGTTCTGATTTCCTATTTTGCTCTGCACTGTGCAGAATTCGAATTACTTATGACCTCAAGTGCACAGTCAGAATGGATCAGCATTAAAGATCTGAGCTGTGGCCTTTGGAATGGGTCTTGGATCCTCAGTATAGAGCTGAGCTATGTTATATGATTCAAGATTAGCACTTGGGTAGCTTTTATGACATTTCATCTGTATCATGAGACTCATCCACACAGTAATCCTGTATGGGTTTCTTCCATCATCTGAATCACACTGCCACATCATCTCTGTGCAGTTTTGGTCGTCACAGTTGTTCTAATTATATTTTTCTTTTTAATGTGGTTGTGCAGCAAACATGATGTAAAGAGTGTCCAGTTAATAGATTGCCCTATTTAAGTGCATTTGCTATTGCAAGTGCTTGGAATTGCAAGTTTATTTTATAAGCATCCTTGACTGAGGACACACGTGTTTTGGATTTGAAAATGCTGATGACTTTTCTGGCAGCTAAATTTACATAAGATCATAAAAATTTACATAAGATCATCAAATTTACATAAGATCATCATCATATGCAGACTACCTCCACCCATAGACTCAAAGCTCCCATGAGTTACAAAGTTTGTAATAAAGTTTTGAGTCTGCTCATGACATTTTTCCTAAATTTGCTATTCAACAAAATTTGTAACACTTGTACTGTACCTGGAAGAGAAGGCTGATTGATTTTCTGTTCAGGTCTCTGCAACTTCATCAGTCAAATAGACCAGAATAACTTCGTCTTGTACCTTTCCAAGCAGTTGTCACTAAAGGAATGCCCCGATGATTATCGTATGATGACTGATTTCCTTTCCTTGTTCACAGATGAAAACTGATAACATCTTTGAAATCTTTTTCCTGGGCTTCTCAAGTAGAGAATACTGAGCTTTCTTACCAGCTTGAGCAAATCATATACTTTGACATTTGCTATTTATTTGTTAGCTTTCACAGCTGCAGAGATACTTATTGATCTTGAAAACGGATCAATTATTTGAAACAGTTTGTAATTATCTAACACTCACTGTATACCAAATGACCGTTATGTTTATTATGTTAATGACTAACCCATTTTTTTCCAGAAGCATTGTGTGACACTTAATAGAAGCCATTTATTGGCATTGTAGCAGAAATTTAATTTTCTGGCTACAGACCATATACAGCTTTGAATGCATCAGGAACAATTTGAAAGCCTTTTTGTCAGCTGAAAACTGGAGCCATACAGGTGGCTTTTTTAACAATTTTCTTTCATAAAATTTTATTGTCCATTATTTGGAATAAAGATGTTTTACTTCCCCTGAGGAAAAGCTGTACTTTATTTGCTTGGATTATTCAGCATTCTGAAATGCTGGGCAGAGAATCTGAAGACTGGGTGGTAACTATGAATTTTCTGTACAGAAGTGAGACAGACCTGGCAAAAATATAACAACAAACAGGTGAAAAGCCCCATACTGTATCACTTGGCAGTTTTAGGTAGTTATTTTCTGCTTGTTTGTCAGAACTGTTGTAAAAAAAAGCTCAACAAACCCAAACCCACAAACACACACATTTGGCTTGCTTTTACTGTGCTGTTTAAAATCATAATTAGGAATTTCCTTTTGAACTCTATATTTAGTGGATATATTAAAGCGTTGAGTTTTGCCACCCCAAGACAAGGGCTGCTTTTTTATGTCATGGCAGTAAACTATGGAAGTTATTCAAACCTTTTGGACCTCTGTTTAACCATTATTTTGCAGGATAACTATATAAATTACATATTAATGGTAATATACTCTTAATAAGCAGAAAAAGTCTTTTGAAACATTCAGACAGCATAAAAGGAATTAGAACGAGCAAGAAATATAGACACATGTTGTTTAGCAGCCTAATTCTTTGCACCCCTTTTGTTCTGATATATTTTTAATCATTTCTGTTTTCTAAGTGATAGAAAAAAGAGGTGTAAACTGTAGGTCAAATAGGAAGCAATACAATTATACTATTGGCCCTGTTTCTGCAATGAATTGCATACAGATTAACTTTTAAACAATTTGAGCAGTCCCATTGCCAATTTCACTTGTGTTTAGGTATTTATGAATTTGAAGTAATTTTTTAATAGCTATTTCCACTATTGATGGCGATGAAGGGAGGAGGCAGGGGCAGAAGATCACTAGAGTTTCCCAATAATTATATGGCTATAGCTACATATATGTATATATATAAAATCTCCACACATCCTTTTAAACTTATATCACTGCAATAATATTTTCAGTTTATTTTTTGCATTCATCCTTCAATAACTGCAATCATCTTTAGGGGAAAGAAACATACATTTAAGTTCCTTTTTGCAGTATAATATAGCTCAAATCTAGCACTAAGTATTTGCAGCAGCATGTGTGGAAGTGACATGAAAGTTATATATTTTGAAGACTATTTTATTTTCAGGGAAGCTGTATTTATTACCTAACTTTCTTTTACTTTCATGAAATAACCTTCTGCTGTGCATCTTAATTTTAAAGGGAAAATTTAGGCCTGAGGCAGAATCTTGAGCAAGAACTGATATATTACACACTTTATCTAAAATGTAGCTCCAAGAGACTCTGGCTGTTGGGCACGTCTTTGAATCACATAATACCTTCCTTGGATCTTTTACCAAGAGGGAACTCTTGGAGATCAGTAACATCATGCCACCTATCCAAATATCAGCAATGCAATGGACAAATGGAAACAAAGCAAGCAGTAAATGACTGTTTATTCATAAGGGCCTGATGCCATGCTCTGGTCAGCCTGTGCAGAAGTCTCAGTGTCCTTCCATCTGTCCTCATCCTGACAAATAACTGAACTCTGAATCCAGGGGACCAGCTTCTACAGAACTTCTTTTCATAAATCTAGATAGGGCATGAATAATGTTTTGATGGAACCATTTAAATCAATGTCATCTATTTCCCTGCATTTTATATTTCCATCTCTGTGCAAAATATCTCTGTAGTTCTACAAGTGCTGTTTTGTTTCATGACAAAATATCTCTCTCAGGGCTGTTTCTAATTCAGAACTAAAACACCAAGATTCAGTGTATGTAGGAGCTAGTGAGAAAGCAACTATAAATTCATCAAATATTACTTTAAGATAGTGCAGTTTTAATTTAATTTAATTGCTAGTGTAAATTTATTTCAAACCATAGAAGTAATGTTCCTTCTAATGTTGCTTATATTGTGTCCTCATTTCAAATCTTCTGCAATCAGCCACCTTTTAAAGACACATGATTTGTTCCTGTGCAGTTCTGAGCTCTCTAAACTGCCATCTAAGTTACCAAGAATTAAAAACATTCTACAGCTGAAAAGATGGAGTATGGTGGTGGCTTGGCCTGCAGCTGGAGATGCTGTGGAGGATAGGCCAGCCACACAAGTGACCGAGGAGCCAGTGGGGCCAGGAAGCCCAGGTGTTCTATTAAGTAAAGGCTCCGAGGTCCAGGATCTCCCCCTGGATTGTGATAAGGAGGAAGGTCTCTCCCACCCAGGCCTTGGAGTGGTATGCTCCCCCATTTAGTTTGGTTTATTCTAGTCAATCTATGTTCTATAGATGGTTATGTTCTGGAAAGTTCTCCCTCACTCGACGTCCCATTGGCTTTGTTCCCCTGCTCCTCCCCTCGCCTACCCCTATTGGTTTGTGTACTGCTACTCCACCTTTTCTCCTCCCCCTGACCCTAATGTGATTGGCCCTCAGTGTTCTCTCCGCCCCTGTTTGGTTTGGTATATAATCCTGTGTCACCCTGTGCTTTTGGGTCTCCTTCCCTGACCCTCCAAGAGTAAACACCTTCTGTGGAACATCATAAGGAGAGTCCACCCCCGACTCTTTATCCCCGTCTTAAGGCGTCGACTGTGCAACTGCCTGGGCAACCATCTGCGCTGCTGGGATTAGCAGGCGTACGTGTGGTGGCTTCATGGCCCCCCTTGGAGCTACTGGCCACAGGTGGTAGCCTGCACCCAGGATAGCAAGGCTCAGGGAGCCTTGGAGCCTGTGAGGGACTCCAGGGAAGGCACAGCACTGTACCTTTCCCACTGGCTATCACACACCGCACCGAGGTACTGCCAGGCAAGCGTGAGGATTCTGGGAAGGTTGCAGCCACTGACCATCTAGCCGGGTGAGGCCACGCTGCGACAATGAAGTGGGTAACATTTCTACAGGTTTTCCTTAATTCTATTCTTTTGAGTTAGGGTGATTTCCCCTAGAATGCTAAATGGTTACTGTCATGGAATTATGAAGTTGAGTTGACTTGGCCGAGTTCATTATAAGAAAATCAGCATCGCAAGGCTCTTAATTGTTTAGAAATCTTGAAAATTGCATGGTGAGATGAAGCATTTAGACCAGTGCTCACTTGAAAGCCAGTTTCTATGTTCTCAAATTATACTTCATCATGCACTTCCCTAAACAGCAATTACATGGATACACTTTCTGACCCGTTCTGCCTTTTTTTTTTTTTTTAATATTCATTAATATCACTTTGTGAACATCAAACTGAGCCTTACCAAATTTTTTTTACCTTTTTTTTTTTCCCCCAGGCAAGGATTATATGATTTTTTTTTGTTGTTTTTGTATTTTGATTCCATTTTAACATATACTTAAGGTATAGACTTGCTATCAGGACTACACATTCAAAGTTTTCTTAAGGTTTTCATTTTAAATTTCTAGGTTTTGGTGCTCTTTACGCTGTGGTTGCAAAACAAGCAAACAAACTGCAAGTCAAACATTTAATAATAGTGTTGCAATTAGAAAGACCAAGCTGGTAAGAAGTATCTTTCTAACAAACCAGCTGATACAGTTGTAAAAGTGAGCAATTTTCAGGCACAGGCAACTTTCAACAGGTCTGGACAGACAGATCAAATAATCAGCTATATATAAGTTGAGAACAAAAACCTTAACTTTGGGAAAAGAAAGCATCAAGCCTCTCCACAACGATAGAGACAGGGGTTGGCATCTCCTAGACAACAAGGAGTGAGATATCAGAGAAAGAGAGGTATTTTTTGCAAATTTTTTTTTTCACTACTGATTGCATCTCTAACTTCTACAGATTGTCTGTAAGAAATTATTGTGGTACACATCAATTTCACTGTTTTGGTGTCTGTGTGTTAATTCACACTTCTGAAAGAAAATAATATGCTTGTATAGGATCCATGAAAACTAGTAGGCATATCCTGCCACTTGCAAACTCTCCCAGCAATCAACTTATTAAGGATAGGAGCACACAAAGAACAATTAAAGACTGGTTTTCGTACAACAGCTATGCTTTTTATCTCAACCTTCAAAATTTGAATCTTTAAGGGAGGTCTGCAAGGCAGCCTCAATAGATAAGACAGAGAGTAAAATCCTATTAAATGTGAAAAACTGTGGACATAATGTAAAAGAGGCTGAGACTGGAGACATCAAAAGTCTTGTTTCTCATGCGCTGCTAAAAGTTCATTCTGTCACAAATACAAAGCTCTTATACACATCCCTGTCAAACCTGTCATCTTTTTGCTTGTGTGTATCCCAGAACCAGTGTGTGGCTAATCATAAGAATTTGTTAATTTTCCCAAACATATCAGTTGTTCAATTAAAGAAACTATTTCTTAATGCAAACCTTACCTTGATTGTCAGATATGTCCAAGCACACATTCAATTTACTTAAACATTTCCAACTAAAACTAAAATGCTAATATGTTCCTGTAGTCCAGTGAACCATCTGAAAGACACAGCAGCAAGATGCAAATTTTTAAAGAAATCTACATAGAGTAGGAAAAAAATTGTACATAGTAGATAGATATGCTGAAAATAATGAGCTGTACACAAGCTAGTGTTATTAAAGAACATCTTGAAGTCTTGTAACTAGTTTGATGAAAAACATTAGATATGAATAATCAGCTTCAGTCAAAAGAGTGTGAATGGTAGGAACTACTTCATACATGATTAAAAAGGAAAATGTCATTACGTAGTTGTATAGACTTAGATTATATCCAGTCTTGAATATTTATATGCTGCCCTCTACTTCAAAATGTGAAAAGATGTATATAGAGGGTTCTAAATTATGATTGAGGGAGTGAGGTGATGCCTGTACTAGGAGACATTAAATAGACTGTGACATTTCATCTCAGAAAAGAAATGACCAGAAGAAGGTATTATGGAAGTTTTACGTAGTAGGATAAAAACAAATAGAGAATGGTCATTTTTCTTCTAACCATACAAGAACACAGCAAATAAAATGATCAGACAGCAGACTGGAAACACATAAAAGACAGTTTTTCAAGCAGCAAGCAGTCAACAGCTGAAGTCCTTGCCAAGATGTTTACAGTCCAAAAGCGTAAATCGGTTCATAAAAGATTAGATAAATGCATCAGAAAAATATCCTAGAAAGTGCTATTAAACACAGATCTTTTGGCTGAGGCACTCCCTAAGCTGCAAATTGCCAGAGTTTTTCATTTCTCTGCTGTTAAAAGAAGGTTTTCCTTAAGCGGTGCTGACCCCATTCAGAGACAAGATTCTGGGAAAGATGGATCTTTAATCTGACCTAAGGCATCTATACATATGTACTTACACTGTCCTGAAAATCTCCAGCTCAATTTGAAACCATAATTTCAGCAAGTACTTTGATGTGCTGCCAAGCTCTAAACATTTTGCTAAAGTATTACCTTCTACTGTAGCGTTTCACCTTTTGTGTTGCAGAGTGTATTCTCTTTTTCCATCTCTATTTTTGACTAAGCCACAGTTTACACTAAAGCAGAGGTTATGGCTCCATTAACACATAGGTCAGTTTTATTTAAATGGCAACATTGAGCCATGACAGGTGAATGGTGTGTTGTAACTGGGTCCTTCTACTCAGTAGGATATACATTTCAGTTGAAACCTATCAGTAAGTGTCATAATATCAAGTAAGAAAGAATGACATCTAGCAGCCATCCTGATTAAGTGCAAAAAAAAGACATCAAAAATAAGTGGACAGTTTCTCCACTGCAGGATTTAATAAAGTTAGTAGCACACTATTGAATGAGGAGGGTGAGGTAAAGCTGTCAGCAAAAGTCTTTTCATATATATATAAAAAGAACATTTCATATTTTGCAGAGGGAGACTGTTTGAGTTATGAATTAAATGTTCTCACTTGGGAGACAGTATTCCACCAACTCCTAGCACAAGATGACTGAAATTGATGTCCTAAAATTCAGTTGGGTCTTTCTAGTTAATGAAAGAAAAGATCTGCCCTGATCTGCCCCAGTGCTGTGTCACCTTGAGGTCATGATTATCTTTGGCCACCAATTAGACCTCCCTGTCCTGATTTTTTCCTCCTTCATTTTCTTTTTTTCCATGATCTCTACCCTTATTTCCAACAAACCAAGCTCAGCACTTTTTTCTACCCGTATCCAAGTAACATTTTTTTGATAGCCAAGATTTTTTGAATGTAAGGGCAAGTGGTACAACAAAAATTGTTCTGTATAAGGCCAAAAACTCACTGTAGGAGACCAGAGGAAGGAGGGAAGGAAGGAAGGAAGGAAGGAAGGAAGGAAGGAAGAGTATTTTTACTAAACCTGTTACACAGTGGTAGTGAATGTAGTAAGCTTTTGCTGTTCAGTGTTCAAGATACTAAATTCCAGCTGAAGTGAGTCAGAATGTGCCATTAGCCAGGTATTGTCCATTTTTGTGTGAGGCAGCACATTTTGTTTGAACTCTCTCTCCGATCTTACACAGGTTGGTATTGCTCATGGGGTGTAAGGACAATTGATTGTACTCAAGTCAATCACCATAGGCTGTGCCATGCAAATAAAAATAAATAATAGAAGAGCCAAAGGGAGCTGAGTGCTGAGAACTGGAATACAAATCGCTGCTGAGTGTGTCACTTCTGAAATGACGCACAGTCTCTTCGGAGAGGTGGGTACTTTTCACAGTTTGTCCAGTGTATGAATCATTTGAGCAGTTTAGGTTCAGATTTCACTACAGCACATTACAAATGCAGTTATGGTATTTAGGATATAATTTTTTTTTTATGTGGAGGAAGAGAAGCTATCCCAAGCAATCAAAATATCAAAGGATCATATTGTTAAAGAGAAAAGAGGGAAAAAACTAGCTTTCCACCTTCTGCTCAGTGCCAATAACAGTCTTCTTTTAAATGCTAGGCAATACTTCTACCAAAGCCTAGGTAAACAAAAGAGAAAATTAAATTATTTAAATATATCTTACGGGGGGGGGAAAAAAAAAAGAGAAGTGGTTTCCTCAGTGCACCTCAAATAATTGAAATAAACATTTCAATAAATGTTTATTTAATAAACTAAACTTTATTTTAATTTAATAATAAACTAAAACTTAACAATATCTCTTGAGATTACTTTCAGAGAAATACATTTACTTCTCTAGACATAGAAAACACATCATAGTTTCAACTAAAACTTGCAGTTTTCAAGGCCCATTTTGCAAGGGCAACAGTTTAGTGAAAGCCATGTAGCTACTTAAAATGCAAGTCATTGAAGCAGAAGTACTCAATAACTTGTCGTTGTCTGCCCATAGCCTGTGAAGAGACACAATCCAGATAATTTCTGAAGGCTGTCCACAGAGCTAGTGTATAAAACTAAACAGATGAACAGTGATCCTTGATTCCTATAAAGAAATTTGGCAACATCAGGAGAGAAAACTTATTAAAAGTGAGCACTGGGAAAACACACAGAGAATTAGGACTGATAAGAAGTGTGAAGACCTTCCTTTAGCACTTCATAATTCCTTACATCTTTTTAACTATTGATAACCAAGTTCAGGCTGGGATGGTTCTGCTCTGACACAAAAACTGCCTTATTTCTGAAAAAAATTCAGAATGCATTTATAAGAAAAAACAGGTAAAAAAAAAAAAAAGAGGATACTCTGAGCTCTTCTGTGATCAAATTCTGGGGGCAAATGACAGGGAATTAATTCTGGGTCTTTTTATCTTTTTTTTTTTTTTTTTTTATATA
>VZRJ01008797.1:2797896-3025529 GCA_013397565.1 Ptilonorhynchus violaceus
TTTTTAATGATGAAAAAACAATCTCCAAATTCAGCATAAGATATTAAGGATCTTTCTGTCTCAGAGAAGGATAAATACAGTGAAACAATAATTTCAAGGGATTGGTTCTTTTTGAAAGATAAATCTCACATTAAATGTTTTGCAATAAAAAGCAGAAGCATTAAGAGTTCCTTCTGCTATAAGCAGGAGCATGCAGCAACAATCCCAGACAAGGGATTGTTTTACTGTTACCATGTTTTACTGGTGCATAAACGGGAACGCGAGCATTGCCCTAACCAGGTACCTCTCTCTGAAGTGTATCCTCTCCTTTCCTAAGGGGGAGATGCCAGTCGTGCTGCCATCTGGTGGCTCCCATTTCATGCGGCTGCCTTGGCTTAAACTTTACTGAAAAACGAACATCCCTCAGTGGGCACCTGCTCGCAAACTTCTTCCACCAAGGTGTCCGAGCACTAGTTGCTACAAAATGATGCTTTTACAAGAAACAGTTGACAGACTTCTTGGTAGTTCATTTTGGCTTCTATGTAGAGGTCATGCTGTGATAACAGTTCTCTAATTTTTTGAATCGGTAATTGGAGGCGAAGGCTGAACAAAAATTCTGAAGAAATGTAAGACTTTATTGAGATAGCTGTGTTGGTAACACTGCTCTACTAATCTACTGGACTAATGAGGAAAGTGCGGATAACAAGGATTAAGCAAATAGTGGATTAAAAAAAGTATAAATTACAATATAAAAGCGTAAAAAAATAGTAGGGACATAAACCACAAAAAGAGTACGTCACCAATGATCTACCATAATCAAGAACAGCCTGAGTCTATAAGGTCACAGAGTACAGTTTATTCTGTGGGGATTTATCAACCTAGTGTGCAATTAGTCTTCTAGAAAACAGTTTTGTAATCATTCTGCAGCTCGTGAGCATCTAAATATGGACAATATGATAAAAAAAAGGAATCTTTCAATGAAGTTGCACATATTTATTACTGCAGTGATATTCTTGCAAAGTTGCCTGAACAGTTTTGGTAGTTAAGAAACATACACATTGAAATATTTAGCTCTGTCTTTACAATTGAAATAGGAAATTAATAGCTTTTATGCTATTTTTGTCTGATTTTAGTAAGACCTCCTCTCAAAAAGTACGTTCTATAAATGAGTTTATTTCTGATTTATCCCAGACAAGTAAAGATGTGAAATAAACTATTAGCTTAATGTGAAACCGTGGTTAGAAACCAGTTGAAGTTTAATTTTACATTTACATTTTACAAGTACATACTGCCCAAGCAGTTTTCTCACACAAGACAAAGCTCTAATTCTTTGAGTGTTACTGTGAAATCAACAACAATTGCTCATTTTTCTGGAATAGGTGAGGAACAACACTCTTCAAGGTTATTGGGATAGTTTAAATTGAAACAGTTTGTCTCTACTGCTGCTGCATCATTTATGAAAGCAAACTTTAACAAAGCAGCCTATAGTTATCAGGTGTTTTTAAAGTGAAAAAATGTAACTTGGCAACCTCATTTTCAATTTCCTTATAAAGCTATGAACACCAGCATGCATCTATCTACCAACCACATTCACCAAGTAAATGCAGCAGAAGATAATTTTCTGACTCCAACTGGGGCAAATTAAAGCACAAGGCTTTCATTCTTCCTTGTTACTCTGTTTCAGTTGATTGGTAGCAAAATGATTGTCAATAAAGTAAGTCTATAACTACTGAGATAATACAGCTCCAACAGCATGGAAAATAACATACTTTCCCTGTTTTTTTAAAGACTTAAACATTTTTAGCTATGAATATATTCAAACAAGTTGTAAAGGCTTAGAAAACTTTTGTGGGGGCTTTTTTTCTCTTCCCTAAATATTATCATAAAATGATAATGAAATCCTGTTTATGCAGGAGACACTGCCAGCTTGAAAAATATTTCCTTTTTCACTTAGTGAAAAAATGCTGTTTGGGAACGAGATTGAGCATAACACTAATGAAGAGGTAACTCTGTCAGCAGCAATTTCTGCACAGGTATCTGAGAATCTGAGATTAAATTTACAGAGACACCTCTATAAATGGTAGAGCACGAATTAAAGGTTTTGAACAATTTATTTCAGTCAAAGTAGATAATATCACAGATTAAATTTGTATTTTCAATTTACTCTGAATTTAGTCCTGTATTCTAAATGAGGACATATTCTGACATGTCATCACTTATCATGAAGCTTTTGTCATTGATTTTTGCTTGCTTTTAAGACCTTTATTTGTCCTCTGCTTTCACAAGGCTCATAACTTTTCTCCTTCCCTTCCCTGCACCTCTTATTCTCCTAAATTCAGTGACATAATTATAAATATAAATAGAAAAATTGTCAGACAGCATTTCTTCAGGAGATGAAGTGAGTTAAATAGAGTGAGACAAAATGGCAAGTAGGGGCTATTTTGCTATTAGCCATAGTTAAGGGTCCTAGTATAAAAGGATGAAATTGATACAAGCTACTCCCATATCTTCTAGAATAAGCACACAGCAGTGGGTTTTGAATAAGGGGTAGGGTGAAAGAGAAGAGAGAGAGGAGAGGAGGCAGAAAGAGAGGATGAAAGGAAGAAAGAAGGACCACCATTCCTGGCTCCAGTGTCAATCCAACAGATGGGGAGTCCAGGGTCCTGAGGGTGCCACCTGGGTTTCATGGGGGTACTGTTTTATAGACAAGGTTCCCCTGCCCTGGAACTACGTTTCTTACTTTCTATGCAAGTCAGTTATCATGCACACTTTGTTCTTATAGACCTTTCTGGAAATGGGTCAGAGTGCTTTGAGGGTCTTTGGTGGTCTTGATACCCCATGAGTTGGCCTTTGGTCAACAGTCTGTGCCCACTTCTCGACTTCATTCCTGCACTTGTGCTGTACAGTGTTTTGCTTGTCTCCAGGAGCAAGAACAAGGATGTTTTTCCCAGAAAATTGCTGCTGTACCTCCATATGGCCCTCTTCTCCAGCAACACCCCTTTTTCACAGCTTGTTCTTACCAACAATCCTTGGCTGGTAATCCATTGCTCTCCAGCTGCTGGTGTTTGAGACATACACATTAGCCCGTTATCTTCTGAGCTTCTACACTCCCTGGCTGCTTTCCTCAGCTTGACTGCAGCTCTTGCTCTAGCTCCCTTTTGAGTAGGACTTGCCCTAATATGATATGAGTAAGGCACCACCTTGATTTTCCAAGGCATCAAACCTTGTGGAAAACTCCACCCATCTCAGTACCGAACACCTTCACTGCCAGTGGCTCCCCAGTGCTTGTGCAATGTGTTAGCTGCAGATGGCATAACAAACTGTCAGGGACTCGGAACATTGAACCAGTCACCACAGCCCATGTCCCATATTCTCCGGCATAAGAGGAATCAATGATAACAAAAGGGCGATTTAAGAGTTTGCATCATGAGCCCAGCTCTAGGCTGGGAACAAAGCATTAACAGAAGCTTTTTCTCACGAATGCTTTATTTTCGCAGGTACTGAGGCAGCTTGCCTGGGAGACATATAATAAATATTGGACAAAACAGCTGTGTAGCTCATGAGAATAGAAGAGATGAATATTATAGCCCAATGGCTGAAAAACTGGGACATGGCCTGACATGGCCTGAACAAGAGAGCTGTTCATTATGTGACTGGCTATTGGCTGCCTCCAGTTTGGGTCCACTGTTCTTCCTCCATCCTCTTGTGAGCCCTACAGCTCCCACTGTCTTCAAGAGCGGTTGATTATGGGCTACTTGACGGCAATGCAGCTTTAAAGAGACTGTGCAACACTGATGCCTTAATCTGAGATCCATTAACAGCACATTGTCGTGGTGATATTTCTCTAAAAGAGGTAAGAAATCAGATGATCTCTTTCTTTGTAGTGGTCTGGATGACTTCCAGTTATATGCAGACATACTAAATGTTTTTATTTATTGTGTCACTTTTGAAAAAACAGAAGATCTATGAGTGACTCAGAGAGTCAGCCTCTGATATTCAGCTGCTGATCATTTCAGATAGATCACGGCATTTTCTATATCCAGCAATGAAAAGCAAGGCTGTTAGAAAGAAAAAAAATTCAGCATCCTCATTTTTGCTATTGTTTTCATTAAATAAAACAAAAAAGTTACAGTTACTTTGGTGGACTCTAGTTACTTGTCCTAAGGACCAAAATGTGGTACAAAATCTATTTTTTTAGACCCTGTGTAGACTAAGGAAGGGCAAAACCACCCAGAAAAGAGAAAACTATGATGCACACAGTTAATGTTTGTTGTCAAATTTTTTTGCAGGTAAAATTAAGTTACTGCTCTTCTGATTACTTTTAGGTTTATTACTAGGAAATGTGACTGCAAATAGAAAGTGGAAGACAAGTGCTTTCAACAAGTCTCACCAGATTTTTAAATTTATGTCTGTTTACCCTTTTTTATGTTATAGAAGTGTGCTGCTTTGAACTTGAACCAGCAGAAGGAATGAACCTCAAACAAACCTTGAGAGAGGTTTTAGGGCAGAGTTACAATTTTAATAGAGAGGTTACAATAAATGCAATAATAGAGAAACAAAACTGGCTTAAAATCACAAGGCCAGAGTACAACCTGGTACCCCGTTGACCAGGGTGGTAGCTGTAGTCTGAATAAGTAGTGGTAGCAGTGCTGTTGAAAGCAGTGGTCCTGTAGAAAGGTCTGGTCCTCTGGGTGTCCAGTGGTGGTTCGCTCAGTCCCCATGATGCCTTATCCATTAGGGACTACCTAAAAGAAAGAGAGACATGACAAAGGTTAAAAGGTTAAAAGCGGTGGTGTTTATTTGAAGGCCTTCAGGTACATCCAGGGCAGTTAAAGCTCGCGTGGGGGGGGATGGGGGGGCTACACCCCAAGAGGACCCCCTGAAGTCCTCTACCCAAGATGGATGACTGGTCACGAGTTGTCCATACTTTTATAAGTTTGGTCCATTAGCCTATCGGGGCTAGCTGCTTCTAATTACAGCCCCAGGTAATGAGGTAATTCCCTCCAGGTTTTTCCCCCATTCATCAACAGTTATTTACATATCTTGGGCCTGAAGCAGTAAGGTGTCACTGAAGTCCAGGCCTGAGGATGGATTGTTTTGTTTAAAGGCAGTAGCTAACACTTTTATATGGGCTTTAGAGTTATACACTAAGAATTGCAGGGTTACAACTATATGGTAAATATGAAAGCCAAAATCCTAAGGCATCACCCAGGACTTTTATATGGTGGTTCTTAGGTGGTAGCTCCCCCAGGATGGAGAGTTTCACAATGGAGGTGATGTAATCCCATGAATCATAGGATATTTCTGGAGTTCTATTGATGGGCCATTAGCAGAGAAGACCCTCTCAGGATGGGTGGTGCTGCTGTTTCCCGGGGGAGTTATCACGGTTGAGATAAGAAACACCACCCCACTTCACATGGTCTGCCTCTCCTCAGCTCATAGCCTGAGGGACCAGGTGTGTACCCAGCTACTGTGAATGACCCATCATTAACCACCTTATCAAGGAATTATGTGGATGGTGATAGAATACATACCTTGGTTAACCCAGAACAAGAAGATTTTTGTGCATCGTTTATTCCACAAACATGCATTTAAAGAAAGAATTTGTTTGGCATCAGTTATTCATCATTCAGAGATATTACCCTAAAATCTTGGATCACCAGTAATCTTTGGGCATTTTCTCAGTGTGATTTTCTTAACCCGTCTTACAGGCCTTTACAAAGAAGGGCTAAACTGGAATGGAGTTGATTTTCAGACTGTGCTGAAAATGAGAGTAGGTATTAGGCACAAGATACTTGTGATTAGGGTCATTGCTATAATTATTTTAGCAACATAATTAAGTCTCAATCAACTGCAGTCACTAAGCACTGTAGTAAACAGTGCAGTACAAATAACTGCTGAAAGCAATTTAGATAATGCTTCTTGCTAAATTTTACTTCCACTGTCAACTGCTTTAATAAAAAGATGTCTTCCTGGGAGGCCTTAGTTTGAAAACTATTTTATTCTTTCTGCTCCTCATACACCATAAAATTAAACTTTATCTATAGCTAGTCAAACTCCTAGAGAGCTTGCAAGACAGTTATTGTTTGTGTTTACAAGAAATGTCAATATAAAAGGTAAGCATACTTAGAGTACAAAAATGAAAATAATCAACTTCTACAGCCCACATTTTTTCAAGTGTTTGTTTCAGACATGCCTCTCAAACACCTCTCTTTTCAATCTTTCTCTCATATGCCTGCATGAAGCTGATCAGAAGGCTGAAATTCGGCCTTCAAGAATGCCTCACAGCAGAAAGAATTTAGCATTTGATCTTTTCCTCTCTTCCATGCTGTGTGGGAAGTGTTCCATTTTATAAAGTAAAAACGTGTTTAAATGGTGAAAATCTATACGTAATCTCAGAGAAAAAGCAAAAAAACCAAACAACCAAACCAACCGTACAAACAGGTTTGAATTCTAGTCAAGCTAAAGAAAGTATTTACTTTTTTTCTGAACAATCCTTTGTCCTACTCTCTATAAGACTATTTTCACTAAATGAATAATCATATCATAACAGATTGGACAAATGGAGGTCCTTTACGTATTTTTATGAAAACATCAATTTTTCACCTTTAAACTTACATTTTCAAAAATCTGTATGCATGCATGTGTAAGTGTAGGGTATATATATCTAAATAAGGCTGAAATGTAATTGACAAATATCATTATAACCGCTACTATTTTTGTATTTTTAATCACATTTTATATTGCTCCTATCAAGCATGAAACAAAGTTGTTCTCTTTTGCTTTTCGGAGAAATTAGTTCATTCTTTAATTTCAGCCAATGTCAGCCTAACAGAGGAGGAGGGGAGTCTGTTCTGCTCTGCTGATAATATCATGACTTACAGAACTAGTGTTTTCTTTCCAAAATAGTGTGTTGTTAACTGGAAAAAGCAGATGTTTTATATGGTGCTATTACTGCTATTCTTTTGCATTGTGACTCACAACCTGAAAGAAAATGTATAGCCTTGTATATTAGATAGCTAATGTTATGACATATGCCATATTTAAATGATTGAATTTAATATGGTTGCAGACAGATAACAAACAATAAATGTGGCAGACAGCATTTCTAATGCTACAGTCAGAGTTCACAGCTCATGTTGAAGTATTTGTCTGGATTCAAGTGTCTCAATCTCTTTCTGCACCTTTAGCTTTCCTCCTCAGATGAGATGTCACAGCCAAAGATATCTGTTGAAGAAAATCAAAGGTGTATTCTGAGACTGAAAACAAAACATATTTTGCTTTAGAAGGATATTAACCTACTCTGTCTGAGACATGAAACTTTAGATTTTAGATTTTTACTTAGCTATAGTAGAATTAGTTAGAATATATAGCTATATTAGAATTAGTTAGAATAAATGTAATAGATAAATCCAGCTGGAGTTAATTAAGAACTTAATAATTGCTTAAGAAGCTAGGCCCAAAATAGGTTTTGACTAATTGTTTGTCATCCTATATTCGTACAGCTGTGTCTGTAACAAGAACCAGAGGGCTTAGATCTAAAAGGGAGGTAGACAGTTATTAATTTGTCTATTTGAAGAATCTGTTCAAGGATGGTAGAGGAAGGAACAGAAAGTACAAGGGTCACCTTCCATTGTAAAAAATCAAGAGGCAAAAAGTTCAAGGCGAAGATGATGAGGGATTCTTCATCTTTCACATCCCCCAGACCCAAATTACCTCCCCTAGACTCATTTTAGGGAACTAACCATGCATGCTTAATAATATTTTAGCTAATTATCATACAAAGCGGGGAATAGGAGGTGTTTATGTTATGAGTATCTATTTGTTTCTTAAATATTCACAGCATTTGTAGATAAATGGACTCTGTACTGTCTTGCAACTTGGCACTGCATCTTTGGGAACCATCCCATGTGTGCCCTCGGTCAAAATAAACATACACTTTCTAACTACCTTGTTAGAGAGTCTTTGTCCATCACAGTTGGATATCGATTATTAGATCTATATCCATATTCTTTTCATAAGTCATGTCATAGCCAATAACAGATTTTTTTACCACTGTCAAGGAACAGAAGGCATTTTATTGCCTTTTATAACAGAACTCTTCAGAATAAAACTCTTTTTAGAATAGAACTCTTCAGAATGGAACATTAACAGAAATGTGTGTGAAAGGAAGCTCTCCATTGTGGAGATCAAGGCAGAAATTAACAAAAAAGTAATCTGCTGCTTTATAATTCTGTTCTGCTGTATTTGATTAATTAGAAGAACCCTCCTCCCTTTCTTCTCTCAAATTGTTATGTCAAGGGAATGTGATATTAATTGAAAATTCTTCTTTCCCCTCAGGTATCCAAATGTTCATATGGCAGGATTAATCCTTCCTTTTAATTTGATTACTAATAAAAAATTACAGTTTTTATTTATTGCTCAGTTTAATAATTAATTTCCCCCATCTGCTGTTTGACAGCACTGGACTACACTGAGATGGGAATCACAAATATTAAAGGCTGATGGATTTCTGCCAATTTCTGCCAAAGTAAAATTTGCCCTGTGCAGAAGCACTATCCCATTTTTGCTGGAAATGCTATTACCCTATGTAAACAGTAGAAAGTAGGACACATTTTCTGGATTCATAAAAAAATTATTGAAAGCAATGCTGAAAATCAACCCAAATGGATCTCAGTACAGAAATAATGTACCCTACCAATTTTTTCATGAACTCAAAGAACAAGTTAGATGCCTATTTCATCTGTTCATACTCTGAAAACCCTTTTCCTCAGTGCTAATTGCAAAGAGGCTCATCTCTGCTGAAAGAAAATTAGGTCAGTTGAACTGAGAACAATATTATCTGCTCGAGGGAAAATGTAGGCTTATGGCTTTATGGATAGATACAGGCTAAAAGTATAGATACACATTTCCCTCCATATCTACAGAGATACACAGGCACTGAGGCTTACATATGTGTGTATGCATATGCATGAAACCAAGGTTAAATGTACTTCCAAAATGATACAAGGTCCTTATTCTTCACTTTGTACACCTGGGGAGTTTGTAAATGATGAGAAAACATCATTTTAACATCAGTTAATAATAGATGTTCCTTTTGAATTTGATGTTACTTTCAAATTCAAAACTCCATTTGACTTTGCCAAAGGGAAATAAACTACCATAGTAGGCTAGTTTTTTCACTAGTAACACAGTGCAAACATATGTAAATTATGTTGGTAACACCAATATTAAAAAAACCGTACAAAAATGAAAGCCGAACTGATATTCTTCTTCATTTACTCAAAAGTAGAAAGTTCATTAATCTTGGATGAATATAGCTCTTGGCAAATAACCTCTGTGCAGAGAATTTTCATTTTGAATAACTAATTTAAATAGAAATCAAAATCAGAGACCAAAAGAAAATAACTTATCACTGACTTCAGTCTAGATCATCTAAAAAGGCAGCAATACCACAGACGAAATATTATTTGTAGTTATGCTTTGAATTTCAGAAAACTGAGAGCTTTTATATTCAACGCTCATGCTCTTTTCTCCAAATAACAATTTACCTTTTCCTCATCACACTCCCCCAGAAAAACCCCAAAGAAACACAAAAAAAACAACAAAAAACCCCAAGGAAAGGATAGAGGAATGAGAAAGAATATACTTAACTTTCTCCATAAAAGAAAATGTAAGACTGAACAGGAATTCAACTGGATACTCTGAATATATTATTCTATACTATTCTTAAATAATAACAACTTACATTTTGGTTGAATTGATGTCATAATTTTTTCAGGGGAAAATCGGTTTTACTCTATAGAGATTAACTTCCTACACCTAAAATTAGTGTGCAGTTACCTATAGTTTGTGAATTAATTATACTAAGCTTTAGAAAGTGTTATACTAAGCAAGTATCGAACCAGTTGTGTTAGAGGGATCTAATCCAAAATACACATTCAGGAATCATGTAGCTTTGGTATAGAGTGGTATTAATGAACTAGCTTTTGGAGTTCTTTCAGTTTCTTCAGAACCAAAGTCAATTCCACAGAGAAACAACATGTCTGTGTGTAGGTAAAATAGGGAAAACTGATTCTCCATTCTGACAATGGAGAAAGCCAAAATAATCCTTTCAATTTTCTATGAGAGGAAATCAAATTTTAAAGAAAAAAATGCCTAAAATCAGTCTTCCATCTCTCTGGAAATCCTTAAATTTTGAGCCTTTGATAGATGATATAGCAAAACCCCCTTACTTATTACATTTATTTCCAATGAAATTAATTGTTGTTAATATGCAAACCCTAAAATGTAAAATATAAAGGTATTTTTTAACCTTTTAAATCTTCGTTTCATAGATAAAATGGTTTTCTTTCAGTGGCATGGTGGGTGACTTGATAATTCCCTAATATTCTCTTATTAGAATTTATCTGCATCCTTTCATTAAGGGGTTGCCTGCATCTTATGAAAAAAAAGAAGGAAAAAAAAAAGAAAATAAAGCTTTTCTAGATTATTCAGGTTTCATTTAGTTTACAAATTATCTTCTAACTGCTGAAGTGGGTCTGAATATACAGAATGGTATGTGCACAGGAAGAAGTTCAAAAGGAGTCTTTCCCTTCAATTGCATGTGCTCAGTGGAGGAGCACAGGTTTCCTATCTGTTTATTCTAGCTCAAAAGCTGACAAGAAGCACGGTACATCTTTCCAAAGCAGTACATCTGATTGTATTCACCTGCAACTTGGAGGTTGATTCTATGAATTTCACTGCAAAATTATCTGTACGTTTTTTAAATTATCTGTATATTTTTTTAATTTTACCACTAATTAGAAATGAAGCCTCATTGGCTCAAATGCAGTAGGAAAGGTGGGTAGAAGAACCCGACTTGTCATGTCAGATGCTAGTCTTTGATATTAAGCTGACAGGAAAGTATCAAAACATTCTGCTGTCACACATGAAGGAACAGAGATTTGTTTAATAAGCAAATACTTTGAAGGATCTGATAATATCAATACTTACATGCCATGGTTTCAAAACACAAACAACCTCTGCATCCACCACTCTTCCTTGCACCTCAGGGAACATTTGTTTGCCGCATGCTATAAAAGCATGAGATAAGAAAGTATGAAATTGTACACAAAAAACATCCTTCCGATATTCAGGGACAAATGAACTGGGATGTTGGGAAAGACTTTTAAATTTATCCTTATTTAATTGTGGATATGTCAGTGCTATTTGTGTTGATAAGTGGTAACAAGTGTTTTAAGGGAGCTGTATTGATAATTCAGACTAAAACTGACATAATTTTACACCTCACATAACATTCAAATTGGGCAGCAAATGAACAAATCTGAAAATATGGGTAGAAAGTAATACTGATTAAAACCAAACCAGATTATGAGTGAGTAATAAAAGGTGTCACAGAATTACAGAATCACAGAATAAGCTGAGTTGGAAGCACCCACAAGGATCATCAAGTCCAACTCCTGGCCTCGTACAGCACCATCCCCAAGAGTCATACCACGTGCCCAAGAGCATCGTCCAAACACTTGCACTCTGCCAGGCTAGGTGCTGTGACCACTTCCCCGGGGAGCCTGTTCCTGTACCCAACCACCCTCTAGGTGAAGAACCTTTTTTCTAATATCCGACCTAAACCTTCCCTGACACAACTTCAGGCCATTCCCTCAGGTCCTGTCCCTGGTCACCAGAGAGAAGAGATCAGTGCCTGCCCCTCCTCTTCCCCTCATGAGGAAGTTGCGGGCTGCAGTGAAGTCTCTTCTCAGTCTCCTCTTCTCCAGGCTGAACAGACCAGGTGACCTCAGCTGCTCCTCATAAGGCTGCCTCTCAAGGCCCTTCACCATCTTTGTTGATCTGCTTTGGACAGTCTCTAATAGTTTAATATCTGTTTTATATTGTGGTGCCCAACACTGCCCCCAGCACTCGAGTTGAGGCCATCCCAGTGCAGAGCAGAGCAGGACAATCCCCTCCCTTCCCCAGCTGGCGATGCTGTGCCTGATGCACCCCAGGACATGCTTGGCTCTCTTGGCTGCCAGAGCACTGCTGACTCATGTTCAACTTTCCACTGACCAGGTCCCCCAGGTTCCTTTCCATGGCACTGGTTTCCAGCATCTCGTTCCACAATCTTTCATACACCCAGGATTGCCCTGTCCCAGGTGCAGAATCCTGCACTTGCCCTTGTTGAACTTCATATGTCTGATGATTGCCATCTAAGTTGTTGAGGTCTCTCTGCAGGTCCTTTCTGCCTTCAAGGGAGTCAACAGCTCCTTCCTGTTTTGTATAATTTGTGAACTTGCTTGGAATTTCTCCCAGTCCTGAGTCCAAGTCATTTTTGAAGATATTGAAGAGCACAGGGCCAAGAATGGAGCCCTGCAGAACCCCACCAGTGACAGGTTGCCAGTCTGATGCCACCCCATTCACTATAACCCTTTGTGCCATGAGCCAGTTTCTCACTCATCCCATGATGTGTTTGTTTATCCAGCTCTGTGCTGGACACCCAGACGGATCCTGTGACAGACAGTACAGAAAGCTTTACTGAAATAAAAAAAATTAATCCTCTGGCTTCCCTTGATCAACCACATGGGTTACCTTGTCATAAAAGGAAATCAGGTTCAACAAGCAGGTTCAACTTTCCTCTCATGACGCCATGCTGGCTGTGAGCGATGACTGTGTTGACTTTCAAGTGTTTTTCAACACCTCCCAGAATAAGCTTCTCCAAGAAAAGAGAGGTAAACTCCACAAATTTCATTGTTTCCTACTCTCACACTGCCTGTAGAATATAAGACATGGATTCATAAGAAGGCAAAAATAAAATACTCCAGATGGCTGAATATATTTAATGATTGCATTTACCCTTGCAGGATTACTTACATAGCATTTTTCTTTTGCATTGTTTCAGAAATTAAAGTAGGGAACACACAAAAACAAATCAGAATTTACTGGACACTAGAAATTAAATACAAGCTTCTCTGTTTTCCTCTCCTGGGAAGGGTTTGCATGTCCCAAATGTATTGATGCAGAACAGAACTGCATGTGTCCTGTACTCCAGAGGGGAAGAGAACATCAGTGCTTCTCTACATTTGTCTTAATTAAAATGTAATGCTTTCCATGAAAATTAAATAGTTTCAAAGGAAAGCATTCCCAGCCTATAATATTCTAGCTCCCACAAGTCTAGAGACCCTTTTAGCTTATCTTGATAACTGATTAATTTAACCTACAAAATTGAATGTGGTAAATAGTACTAGTTCATATGTACTAGTTACATATGCGATGCTTAAAGTTAAATAGGAGTTTTCTATTTGATAGTAGGAGCAAATCAGTGCCAAGATAAAGAGAAACAAATATTTAAATTATTACAAATACATGATATAAAATACGTACATGCATACATACATACATACATATTTATGTATGTGTATGTATGATGCTCATTTATGTAATTTCAACTAATTTTTGGTCAAATATTTAACATTACCTGGCTATGCAAAAGCTTAAATTTTAGAGTATTTTTAATACATTTTCACATTTAAAGATGGGCGTATTCAATATAAGCCCAAAAGGAAGTCTAGTCTGTGCTCTTAGATTTGGATATGTCGGAGAAGAAACGAGAAGAGAAGAAAAAAGAGAGGAGAGGAAAGAATATATAAATTGGAAGGGATCTACGATGATCATCTAGTCCAACTGCCTGACTACTTTAGGGCTGACCAGAAAGTTTAAGGGCTGACCCAAAATTATTAGGGGAATTATCCAAATGTCTCTTAAACACTGACGGGCTTGGGGCATGAATCACCTCTCTAGGAAGTCTGTTCCAGTGTGTAACCAACCTCTCAGCAAAGAAATGCTCCCTAATGTCCAGGGAGAGGATTTCTATTTTGGGTAATGCAAACAGTAACAAGATTAAAGCTGTTGTGGTCTGTGTCTGCACTATCTACTTTCTGCAGTAAAACTCTCTGAATTTCTCCAAGAGAAAATAATGAAAATAAAGATATTTTCTTAGTTGTTAATTTAAAAAATATACACACACCTAAAAATCTCATTTTATGTAAATGGGAAATTAAGATTTTTTTTAATCCCTTTCGCCAAGGGAGTTTATAACAAAATAAATGAAATTAATTCATGTTTGGTTTGGTCATGAGAAGTAAAATACACACATACAATTTATTTGGATTTTTTTTCTTTAAATGGAAAAGGAATCATGCTAGAGTCAGAGTGTTTCATTTTCCTAACTAGGAAAATCTGTCTATTTGATTAGATGTGATCTAGCAGCTCAGAAGATGCTACAAGGTTGATCTTTCCCCGTTAATGTCCTCATCAGTACTGCTGACTAAATTTCTTTTAATAATTTATTATTACAAGGCTGCCATCCAATAGGCTTTGTTGACCCCAGCTTGTGACTTCAGTTAAAAGATTTTTTTCATTATTCTCTGAGTTTTCAATTGTATTATGATTAGAGAGCCTGAAGTGAAATCTGGTAAAAATAGGCAGCAGCTTGTTATACTAAAAGACTTTTACAAACAAGGTCATGAAATCAGATGCAGAGGAATTCAGCAGGATTTCCATGAATCTACATTGCTCACTGAGATATCATTAGGAATTTATATACATGTATGCATTTATATGACCTTGTCTGTAATTTTTCACTAAAAATATGTAAGCATTTTTAGTTGATTTCAGTGCTGCTGGGGAAGTAGTTTATATGAACCAAGGAGTATCTCATGTGTAATCTTCCTACACAACTCTCAGCACAGCTGCTTATATGACATTTCATAATGTCACAGAAGTTAATTGTTCTTTTTTAAAAATGATAATCAGGATGACTTTTAATCTCAGGTCCTTTCATACAGTCACCCATTTACATTATTTCCATCTGCTGTTATGGTCCATTTTTCATTCTAAGGCAATATGGTGATATTTCTCAGTGATGTTGCCAGAATGTTAGTAAAGAGCTTGCTCTGTAGTTTAATTTGGGTTTTGTGATGCTCATCTTGCATTCTTTATACATGCAAAGCTCCTGGTAGTCAGAAGTTTGAATGCTTGATGAATGGAAATTAGACTTCTTGTCTGTGTGCAACGAGTGGAACTTGAGCACTGAGTAACAACCCCAGCATGCTGGGTGTGATTTCCTCATTGCTAGTTTGTGGTTGTAGATTTACATTTACAGATATTTGGGGGGGGTCACTCTTTTCCTGATTGCATTGAATACACTGCAACATATTGGACAGTGCAGGAAAGAACAAAAAGGGAAGCAATCATTTCTTATGCTTCACATTTTCCAGAATGAATGTACTGGGGATTATATGGAGATTACTTCTAAGAAAAATCTCATATAAATAGTTGAAGCAAGATACAACACTGTGCATTAAGCTGCTGGGCCTCCTATGGAATCAGGTCTTTGAAATAAAAAAAAAATAAAAAAAATTCCAGACGTTCATCAAATTTATCACATTCATGTTAATATCTAACAGCAACAAAAAAAAAAAGAGTTCAAGGCCAGGTTAGATGGAGATCTGAGCAACGTAGTCTAGTGGAAGATGTCCCTGCCCATGCCAGCGGGTTTGGAACTAAATGATCTCTAAAGTCCTTTCCAATGCAAATCACTCCATAATTCTATGAAATGCAAGACCTTTGTGGTGCAGACAGGTTCCTGTTAGTCAAAACAGGTATCAGAACACAGAAAAGAAAGATGTATTGTAAATACAGCAAACATATGAATAGAGCACAAAGCTGTGAATGGATTACGCCAAAACTAATGATGGTAAAGCATCAAGGGGTAACTACAGTTGAAGTTTCAAGAAATTTTATGCAGAACAGAGCACAATATTCCTGCCCATAAATATAGCTGGAGGGAAAGGACCCAGTTTTCCTTAAATGGGAAGAGTGACCTTTGAAGAACTTACATGAGATGGAAGCCAGTGGTTACAAACTGGCCACAGTAGAGATTTTCTGGAGATCAGGATAATGCTAACTATTTTTACAATATGTTTTTCCAGAATGATTATATGAAATTTTTATTCATAATATCAAGGTTGATTCACAAATTCCCTCTAAAGAGTCACGTTCCCTGACAGTTTGTTGACTAACAAAACCAAGATGAAGCTGCAGAAACCAGCATAGTACAGTCAGGTTATACTTTTATTCATTTTCTTAAGGGCAGGTTTGTTATAACAGCAGTTTGGACTTACTTGTCTCAGGCATCACTGAAATGTCACAGTGTAGTTGAAAATAGATCTAAAGCATTAAAATGGTCAAATTTTAGGGTAGTGGAATCCCTGGAGAGGCAAGAAACAGATTTTAAGAAGGGTTTTGAGAAGGCACTGTTGAGCTACTTCACGCACAGAAAACTAAGATGTTAAGCATATCTGGAGTGCAGCTATGATCTTAATAAACTGGTGTCTAAATATTGCAGGAACACAGCACTTCATCTTACAATCCAGGATGCAAACTTGGGTGCTTTACCTTCTAAATAGACCTCACACTGCTATCAGTTAATTGAACTACTACACAAGTAGGGACAGGAAATGAAATGTTCGTTTCTCTAGTCCAAGTTGATAAGACTTGATCTTTAAGGGAAAGTTAAATAAAGAATACATAAAGAATGGGCTGTAACATTTACATTTTAAGATATACAAAGAGCTGGATTGGAATAGTGTTATTTTTCCTTGTCAATACATCTGGACGATTTTTTTTCCAGGCAATTGATTAGTTTTACTGCCTTAAAAAAAGATAATTTAAAAAAAAAATAAAGCTTTTTTTTTAAGTATTTATCAAAATATTGTTCAAACCTGAGCAAGAATTTAAGAAAATCAATGTCTAACTATGTGACTAATATTCTTTTGTGTCTGGTGAAAATTTCATACACAATATGTGATGATGATAGCAGAAAGAATAATGATTTTTATTGAGTTATATATTGATTATTGAAAACTATTTAGGCCTAACTGCTTTTAAGTCTTTGAAGTTTTTTGTTTATCATTATGCCAGTGTAAATTTTAAGTTAATAATGTTGTGTGTTAAGTCGGTAGTTTTAACCATGAAGCGTAATCTACATCTAAAATTTTCAGGTGATATACTGTAGTTTGCTTATATCTTCAATTAAAAATTGCAAACAGCTGTGCTTCTATAACATGTAATTTTATGGAATTACCAGTGATGTAGCTTCTGCTGTGCTGCACTGAAGGTGCTTCCTTTGCAGGGCTGGCTATTAAAGCGTATTTCACTTGGTTTTTAATTTTCACTTAGTTGTAAACTCAGGGTCTGTGAAGGCCACTGTCCTTTCAAATTCCTTTTAGGTTTGAGTCCAGACTTTTTGAACAGGTATCGTTCAAATGCTTTTAAATTTGCATCCTGTTTTACTTCAGTACATAGATTTGTTGAGGTAAGTGCCTTCACAGCAGGAAACACGAAATGGAAATTATTCCACACGATTGCCAGCTACAGTCTTCAGGGTAGATGAAAAAAGAGTGGTGTTTTAGTGGTTAAAAAAAAGAAAAAGCCAAAAAAGGTGGTGTGAGCAACCATCCAGAAAACAGTTGGCCTCATTAATAATATGAATTCTTCATCTCCTTTCCTATAGGACATTACTTTTCCCCATATCCTATCAATGAAAAATAAAATACAGTGATAGAATCTGTAAATGTTTGGTAAAAAGCTGAAATTACATCCTTCTTCATGAAAAAGAGGTTTGCACAAGCCAGGAATGGTGTTAACACCAAATGAATCTGCCTGTTGCTTCATTCATAAGGAACACATGACCTCTTTTCACATTGCATTTGAAAGTGATGGCAAAAAAGTCTTCTGTTTAATTACTTATATCCTCCTGGAGTATCAACTGCAGGGATTTAAACCATTTCTTTAATTCCAAAATTGTCTACAGAAAAGCATCGTAAGGTGGAAACTTGCTCATCATTTTCAATAGCAAAGGCAATGAAAAGGACACATTTAAATTCTCTCATGAAATGAAGACTGATAGTAAAATTATACCCTGATTTATGAATGTAAATGCTATTGACATGGTGTCACGTTCTCAGTTACACATGTATTTTCACTGTTTGGGAGGAACTTTTCATGTGGCAATCACAGGATAAGGTTCTGTGTGATTTCTACTGCAGAAAATGAAATCAAATACTCATAATACCTTTGGAGTTTCAGAGTCAGGTCTTCAGATGCGTTAAGATCTTGTTAGGTAATCCCATAACACTACAAAAGTTTGTAAAACTTAGCAAACTCCTATGAGAAGGTGAAGGTTATGTGACTAAGTACTAGATATATGAGATATGATATGATATGATATGATATGATATGATATGATATGATATGATATGATATGATGATATTATTGATATCGTGTTGGGTGTTTTGGGGGGAGGCTAATATATTTATCAACAAATGTATCTTCATTCACCCTAAAAGTACTTTGAAAATTCTCCTTAAACAAAAGTCTCCTAATAGGTTCCAGAGAAGAGGAATTATTTGGGATTTGTTTTCATTTTTTTCTTAGAAAAAGTTAAGTAATAGAGCAAGAGGCTTTGCACAGTTTCCATTAACAGAAAAAAAAAAGACGTAAGCAGGATATTATGTGATTTTAACCTCATGCGTTGCTCTTTTACTGCAATCCCTTTCCAGATTTGTTTGGAATTCTTCCTCTTATGTTTTAGTGAAAAGATTTTAAATGTTTATTTTTGAAACATTCTTCACATTGATCGTGTTATTAAATGTGAAAGCATCTTGAAACAGAGAGATTTAAGGTTCGTTGATTTAAAAGAAGCCAAGAGAGAAATTAAGAGATTCTTGAGTGAATCTTATAGCAAACGTTTTGATCAAGGTATCTACACAGTAAATAGTGAATACTGCTGGGCAAGTAGTTGAGGGGCTTCCTGTTCTGAGTCACTGCTAGTAAAGGAAGTGATCTTCCTTTATTAGCAGTGATGGGATTAAAAATCAAGAAAGAAATTATAGACTTTGAGAGGAAATTAAATATCTTCGGCCTATATTTTAAATTTTATTTAGTAACTGTCTACTGCAAAGCCAATATGCCAAACTAATCGTTTCCTGGAGACATTCTGTTTTGCCTCACTCCATTACTCAGTTCCCTGCTCATTGTTCAGCTTCTCCTACTGAGTCACTGATTGCCCAAGGTGCAGACAGTCTTATACAGAAATGAATTTATTTGACTTATTTTTCCACTTGATTTTATTTCTCTTCTTTACTGCTGAATGGTAGCAAATGAAATGATCTTTTTAAAACCTCCAATGTTTAGTTCTTATTCACATTTCATACTTATGCTTCATAGTAAATTAAATCATTTCATTTCAAGAAATTATACCACTGGACAGGACAGAGATTGAAGATCTGCTTGTGAATAATTTGTAAGCAATAACATTACACAAACAATATTTAGGAACAATTCTTAAAGTTGTGCTAACTAAGCAATGTTCTGGGTACTCATTTTCTCATCTAAAAATTGATTAAATAAGCAAACAGTCAGTTAGATTCTGGGAACCCAACACTAAAAGGACACCCGCCCCTTCTGGCTTAACACTGAACTTCCCACAAGCAAGAAAAGAGTGATATTTAAACTTATGTATAACAATAAGCATCTTAAGTATTCTCACTTCTTCCTTTGGATTTCTTTCATTCTGTGTTTAAACATTATTTTTTTCCCAGGTGTAGAGAGATCAGGAAAAAGAAATGTATTCATACAAATACCTGTTTGCATAGACACCATGCATTGGAAGAAAGGTCACAGAGTTTCAAGTTCTAATGTCTACAGTAAAGTTTAATGACAAGATAGGTCAATTCAAGCATTAGTCAAGCAAAAAGTTCTCAGTTGTGTGCAAGAAATATTACATTTTTTGTCAAGTATAAAACACTACCAGTTGAAGTCAATGGCTTCACAAAATCCTCTAAACAAGGATAAGGAAATATTTAAGGTCTTTTAATACCTACAGGAATTATTCCCTGATGTTTCATGGAAGTTTGTCTGCAAGAACTTAAATGCTAGTTTTAAAAACACGGATGTCCTTTGAATAGGAAATAGGCTGATGTTCTTTTGAACATTTTGATGATCTTTTGTTCAAATAGGTGATCTTATAATCAAAGACTAGAAAACAAAACTTTCAGTCATTATAAGACAGAAATTATGCTCTACACCACTGAAAATGTAAGTCTGGGGGGGCCACTTCAGGGGTCTTCGACAGTTTAGACACCTTCTCAGCAGCCCCTCATGTGAATGTCCTGTGAATGTGGCCTTCCCAGGGTGGGAGAGGGCTTACAACTGAGCTGGTCTGTGTAAACGAGGATGGTTCACTCCTCTGGCCAGAGGTTACGCCACACATCCAAAAACTCTCCTACTCCTCCCCTCTTGGTTGGTGGGGAGTGTATGCAAACCTGGCCTCAGCAAAAGATCTACCAATGAGTATCAATGTATATAGATTTATTCCATACTCTTATTTTCATATTATTTTAACCTATGTGGACTATATTGAACGTAGCAACAACTATTTTGCTAAATCACATAGCACTGTGTTTACCCAGTGTTTCTTAAAGGAATGTATTCTGACTAAATGCACACACACATAGATTGTTGATGTCAAATTGGACGACTTTTACTTTACAGTGACCACTGTTAATTCAGCCTTAAAGTCAAAATAATAATAAAAAACCCCTACTGTGCTCAATAAATAAAAAATAGACCTGATTCTCACATGAATCAAAATGGTATAAAATGAGTAGTTTAAATGAAATAAATCAAGAGACTAGCATTACTGTAAAGCTGACACAAATGAGAGAAAATTGAAGCCTTTAAAAGAAATATCTCCATTTAAATATATTTAAAAGGTTAGGGTTACCAAAATATTAAGGTAGAAGCAGACCTACTGCAAGCAGATTCTTTGAAGCCTGTATATAAAGGAGACACACTGGCAATAATTTTACCAAACAATTTCCAATATAATGATACAAGTAACAAATATAAGTAGTCTTCTATGTGTTTACGATATTGAATAAGTCTTAAGTAATTGTAACAAGCAAGAGCACTTGAAGAGAGTTACACAATTATTAACTCTATTAAGATGCATACATTTATCATTTTGAGAGAAATGGTGGGAATGTTGAGAGTATTCCTGTGTATACAGAGTTACGTATCTTCCAACATGGAAGCAGCAGCAGGACTGAAACACTTTTATTTTCTCTGAATAGCAAATACTTAGAAAAATCACAGAACCACTGAATCACAGAATAAGCTGAGTTGGAAGGGACCCACAAGGATCATCGAGTCCAATTCCTGGCCTTGCATCATCCCCAAGAGTTACACCACATGCCTGAGAGTGTTGTCCAAACGCTTCTTGAACTCTTCCAGATTTGGTGCTGCGACCACTTCCCTGGGGAGCCTGTTCCAGTGCCCAACTACCCTCTAGGTGAAGGACCTTTTTCTAATATCTAACCTAAACCTCCCCTGACATGACTTCAGGCCATTCCCTTGGGTCCTGTCAGTGGTCACCAGGGAGGAGGGATCGTGGTGACCAAAACTGCACACTGTAGTCAAGGTGAGGCCACACCAGTGCAGAGCAGAGCAGGACAGTCCCCTCCCTTGACTGTGGAGTGTTGAAGCATGTCCCCAGAAATTGTGAAATAATATTTGCATTGCTCTTTTGTATAATTTATCAGGAAATGTTTGATCTCTTGTAAACTTAGTGATGTTTGAGTTCATCTTCAGGACTACAAAACAATAAAGGAAATTACAATTGATAAAAAAATCAAAGCTAGGTAGTCCTCCACAGACTGTACATATATAAATTTAAAAAGGGTTATTAATATAATATATACTGGAGCCACACTATCAGTTCCTATTTAATGGCAGAAATTTATGGAGCAGTAGCTAGTTACCAGTTTTAGTGTTAGTTAAAATAAAGAAAAATGATATTTCACCAAATTGTACTTCTTTAGTAAATTCATTCAAAATTTATGGAGAAAGTAAATTTTATAGGAATGATACCTCAACACCCAAATCTGATACTGTCTGTAAAATGCCTTGAGAAAGGGAAAACACTGGTTGAGTTATTTTAGATTTTGGACATGACAACCAGATGAGGGGATGCTGTTGAGGATTTTATGATCATGAGCTGTATTATACACTTTCATTTTTTATGTAATTTCTCACAGAAAATAGTATTTCCCATATTCAGTACTCATACCAATAACACATTTTTCTTGGTCATCTGTTTACCTAGGAGTGAATTTACGCTGTTTCAGGTTAATGGCAAGCAAACTCTGAAACACTGGGGCTGGTCTCTGCTCAAGCATGTTTATCTCCACAAGGGTTTATTATTGAAAATGTAGTACTCAGCTGGCTCTGTGCAGAGATAAAGCATTGGTCTGGCAAGGCATGCAACAGGAGCATTAACAATGTGTCACTACTAAAATGACTGAAAACATTTTAGTGTGTGAAAACACATACCAGGACATACTTTAGAGACCCTACTAGCAAGCATTCATTATCTTTGATAACCCAGTTCTTCTTTATCCGGGATAAGAGGGCTTCACTGTATTTTGTAATACATGCAGTATAACATTTTGGGGTTTTTGGTCTTTACCCAGTTTGTTTCCTGCAACATTATAGCTGTCTGACAAGCATCAGTAAAAACTGATGTAACATGTCAGACAGAACCCTAGGGAGCTGTTAACAATTGCTATAAAAAAGATGTCTGCCAGCTCTGTTCTCTATTGCTTAATCTGCAGATTTTAAGACCTCTCAGTCTCCGTTCTACAGAGAAGACTCCTTGGAACTTAACTATCAGTTATAAAGTATTTGAGGATGTATGAAATAGTCTTGACTGAAGAGCTCCTTTTCAAAATAGTGTTTCTTTTGTGGTAAACTTAATCAAGCTAAGCCATAATATGAAATCCTATTCTTTCTATATCATGAGTAAAACTAGCAGCAGGATGTTCCTTAGAAGATTCCCCTGTGGTAAGCTTACATGAGGAACATGTAACACGTTTGTTTCATTAGGGGAAAAATAACAAATTGTATTTTCAGAGTTCTGTGTTTGAGAAATCATACATTTGTGACTCATTCTTCTTTACCCCTAGTCCAAAAGTTCCCAGACTATGCCCTGAAAACATAGAATTAATAGTAAACTTAGTCCTCTGAAGTTCACTGACAATATATAAGAAGAAAAATTCTGTTAACTTGTTAACCTGATTGTTTTGGAAGACCTGCTGCACATATCTATTTCAGTCAGATGACTGTTGGAAGCAATTGAAGATTTTTAGGGGAAATGTGCATTTTTTTCAGCTCTTTGTCCCATGTCAACACTCTCCCATTTGTTCTCACTCTCCCATAGCCCAAGTCATCAAGTTCTGTGTTTCACTCCCACCAGAAACTCCATCACATTCTTAAAAATTACCCTAAAAATTAACCATTAATGTCTTCCTCAAATGAACACATTTTAAGAGTCTTTGTTCTGTTAAATTATATAAATATGTGTGTCTATATATATAACCACAAATAAATTGCTATTTGTTTTAAAGCTTCCATTAAGTTTCATTTCTAAGCCAATAATATAGCTAATAGAAAAATAACTCATTTTTGTTTCCAAATCTATCGGTCATAGCAACTTAGCCTTGTGGAAATAAACAGTGTCTTGGTCATCCTAAGTGAGAACCCTGCTTAAATTTCATTGATCTGTGTTTTATAACAGGTCAGATTAGAGGTTTATAGTCTCTTCTAACATTCTAAAAAAGAATGGAATCACCCAGTGTTTAGTCTGTGTCTCTGCTAGGATTCTTTCACAGGAAAGCTGTGAGGTGGTTTCTGTGAAGAGATATGAAGTTCAGAGTATCTCAAGTATGCCTATGCTTGTGCTGCTGGGTACGAGTTGTGTGTCAGAAGTAAAAACCAGAGTTGATCAGAATGGGGCCCAAACCTGTCCCTTTGCATTTTTACTTCCTCCGAGTACTGAAGTATAATCTCTTTTCCCATTATATTTTAATCCCCTCTGCAAGCCTGCACAAGTGAAACTCATTTCAGAGTGACTGGTTAGAAGATATTTCTAAAGGTGTTTTTGTATAATAATTTATAATATTATACTATGTATTGTATACTAATAATTGAATTCCAAATTATCACCCAGGAATTAAAAAAAATCTATTATTTATGATATTCAATAATTATTTGAACAAGAACAAAATTACACTCAGTTAACTAATTATTTGCATCATTAATTATCACAGAACCTACCAGTTATATCTTATTCTTTTTTAACTAGCAGGTGTTTCAGGAAGAAAAAGGGAAGGTTTGGGAAGGTTTGGGAAGGTTTGGGAAGGTTTGGGAAGGCAAGGCAAAGAAAGGCAAGGCAAGGCAAGGCAAGGCAAGGCAAGGCAGTGGTTCATGAGTGTTATTACTTTTATTATACACGTGTAAAAGAAAAAGATTTTGGGGTTGAATATTTAATTTCCATTTGTGCTTCTTAAAGTCTTCCCCTGTGGTGAATTTTACTGAATGAAAAATGTTGTCAGTTTTTGTCCTTTTTTTTCTCCAATATAATGAAAAAATGCTAGTTCGAAAATTAGAACAATTCTCTCTCTTTCTCCTTCCCCTTCTTCTCTTTTGTTCTTTTTTTTTGGAGCGGTAGGAATGTCCTCCAATTTGGTAGGATGTGTAGTTTTTGCTTTTACTTTTGGCTAGTTTATAAACTGTTCTTGTCACAGGTTTTGAACGAGATTATCTTATTTGCTTGTGTCCAAGCATAACATTGAAAACATGCTAGAAGCTGCTCCCATCTCCAAATCCTAAGCAAAGCTGGAGAAAATTATTAAATTTACCATGTACTCCCTGAAGGACAAGATCAATGTGATCTAAGCCAGACAAAAAGAAACTAATCCTACAGAGTAAGACACAGTTTCAAAACGGCAGGAAGGAGAAGGAGAATTTCAGCATCACAATAAAAAACTCTGATCCTTAAAATTACTTCTTTGCTGTTACATTATCTTGGCACGAATGAAAACTGCACATGCTAGCAGTTTACAATGCCTGTTTTCCAGACATGGAGAGGGTCTAAGTATGGGCAAATATTGTGACGGCTTAGTTCTATAGACTTTCCTTTTTCAATAGACCAGTCGTTTCCCATTTTTGAATTCAGGTCTACTTGATGGGTTCATATCTACCAAACAGGAAGATTTTCTTGCTTTCTTTGTGTGCTGGTTTGACTGTGAACCAGCAGGGGGAAATTAACCCCACATAAAATACCTTGAGAGATTTTAGGTCAAAATTATAATTTTAATAAAAAAGGTTAAAATAAATGCAGGAATACAGAAACAAACCAACAGAGTCATGGTACAACCTGACACTCTGTTGACCAGGGTGGTAGCTGTGCAGTCCAGTTAGGCACTGGTCCTTTAGAAAGGCCTGGTGGGCCAGTCCCGGTAGTCCAGTCCGGTAGAGCNTGGTCCTTTAGAAAGGACTGCACTGGTCCTTTAGAAAGGCCTGGTGGGCCAGTCCCGGTAGTCCAGTCCGGTAGAGCAGTGGAGTGGAGTTCAGTCCAGAGGAGTGGAGTAGCTGAGTCCAATTCCGAGGAGCGGAGAGGAGTCCAGTCAAGTTGAGTCGAGTCGAGTCGGAGTGTTTTCTCCCATCCCAAACCCTTGTTTTATGGTGTGTTTCTTGGCTGGCACCTCCCCCAGGGGCGGGGACTTCCACAATGGAAGGGGATTTTCCCGATGTTCTATTGGTTGCTTCGGCAATGAGCTCGGATTAATTTTATGGTTTTCTGACATTCTACTTTTACCAAGTCCAATAACGGGCCATTAACCAGGATGGGTGGTGTAATGGGCCATTAACCAGGATGGGTGGTGCTAATGGGCCATTAGCTGAGATCAGATAATCAGGATGGGTGGTGCTTGCTGTCAGCCAGAGTGCTTATCTCAGTTGAGATAAGGAGTCCCTCAGGGACCAGGTGTGTAACTGTGAATTTATCCAGCTTTTGTGGGTGATAATAGAATATATGACTAACCCAGGACACTTTGACATGTATTAGCTTCAAGTTTTAATGTCTGCTGCTTGCCAGAGAAGTTATCAGTATTTAATAAACTTGAAAAGGAAGTTATCATGGTGTAGATAAATGCCATTCAGAGTAAATATCAAAAGCATACAAAAATATAAATTAAAGCCTATGCAAAACTGTGCAAATAATAATGCAAATCTGTTTTCCATGTTTGAAAATATATGTACTGTAACAAGTATTTTAAAGTCCAAGGTTTCTCACACACAATACCAGAAAACATCATCAATTGTTAAGTGGTGGTATTTTTCATATTTTTCTTTTCCTAGCATCACTTAGAAGCTCCTCAATTGTTTGATATTTCTTTACCTTCAGTAGTGATTCTGACATCATCTCAGCTGCTGTAGAAAGACTGTAACATAAACAAAAGATTATGACTCAAAGAGAAGTGGAGACAGAACCAAATAAGCTCCTTATCTGTTTTGTGATTGCACAAATGTCCTTGAGCAAACTTTTGAAAGTTTTCTTTAGAAAAACTGTCCTGGAGTATTTGGTGGGCTTTCTTTTATCTAAGGGATTTAATTGTATGTCAGCAGAGTTATTTGAAAGCATTTTGGTGCCAGTATAAAGATTTTTATCTAACCACTTTTAGTGAATTTTTAGAAGATTAACATCATACAGGCTTTAAGAAAGACTGTAGCATCAGGTTGAAAATGTTAGCTTTGCTTTCACACTTGATGAAGGCTGACAAAACTGTAACAATCAATAAACTTTACACAAATTTCCTCAGCAGGAGGCATTGCTATTGCAGGCATACAGTGGAAGTCTATATGTGAGAGCTATGTGAGAAGAGGTTCTTAACCTATGAACAGCAAGTATCATGACAGCATTATCATAAGCACATTGTCAGCAGTTATTTTAAAAGCCTCAGCTGGCAACTTTAATTAAGTTAGTTTGGACTTCAAGGATTGACTAAATGTGTTATATGTGTTATTTTAAGAGCATTTACTTTCTGAATTTTGATATTATTCTTCATATTTGGCTACTGTTTTACATTGGGTCTGGAAGGAAGAGTCTAAATGACTAATTGACTATCTTCTGCTTTCTAAAAACACCTGGTTGTACAGACTTCTTTTAGCAAAAGGCAGATATCTGAACACTTCATCTTATTTTAGAAATATGAAATTTCAACAGGAAGACCACAATAAGGGATCCATGGTGAAACCGCTAAATGATCCATTTTGCATGTTCAGTATGTGTTCATGAGTCTTTCCCAATCTGATTTTTTTATTCTACTCAAATACCGGTTTTCTCCTCTTTTGTAATGTTGGTAGTTTTTGCCATCCTGAGAATTTGCCTTGGGCAAGGCCTTATTCCCAGGAGCATTGCTGTAACTCTGGACCAAAATTAACTCACTTTCTGTTTTCCTCTCTTCATATTCTGAATAAAGCTTTTCCGAAATAAGGAGGAAAAAACCCCAACATTTAAGTGAATATAATGAATATTAAAGATTAGGAACACAAGTTGTCATCCAAGAACCAAATGAATTGAACAATATAAACTGTTAGACAATACCATTTTTCTGTACATAGATAAGTGGTTAATATTCTAAGCCTAATAGTACTGCTACTTTAGCAAAAGTCAAATGAATTTTTCATTTATACAGTAGAAATTCTTTAACAATTTAACCATTTCCAGAGTAGGATACCCAAAATTATTGTTTCCTACTGGTTGCTCTTATTTTCATCAACAGTTATATCCTAAAAATGCATTCAGGGTGGAATAAGGGCTTATGTGACAAGAAGGCTTGTATCTTACGGTATTGTGGTGACCTTTCTGTTGGGTCACACGAGGTAAGCTGCTCTGATTAGAGTTTCTTAGCACCAAGAGAAGGAAAGGGAAAGGAAAATTATTATACAAATTTGAAGCTAAGATGTTGGAAGAGTGTCAAGGGAAAGACACAAAGTACTATGTTCTTGTCACCCAGTACTGTTAGGATTTAGAAGAGAAAATGTCAAATAGAGCAATGCATATTCTGGTTACATCGCAGTGTCTGTCTAGTTTCTCCATTCCTTATGTTTCATTTAAATGTATTGAATTAGTACTGGATGGTATGAGATTTGATATTTAAATAATGAATTTTATTTACATGTGAATTGCATGCAGCTATTAACATGTCTGAGTAGTTTGCATCAGTTTTAAAATGCCTCATTCATTTTACCTTGTGAAGGTTAGCAACAGTTTTGTCGGGATATATGCATGCTTTACCTAAGTAACATTAGCATCAGCTGGTGAAAATATGAGTACCAGATTCTGCATACTTCTATTTTAATATGAAAGCAAAGAATATGCACAAAGACCATAAAGCTTATCTAAAGACTGCTACAATAAGGGAATTTTGCCTTTGTTTTAAAAGTTTAAAAAGAATATTAGTATTTTTTCTCTCATGCTTCCTTTCATAATGTGCCCAGCATTCATAGGCACCACAGAGACAGTATATTATGGTATTTAACAGTACAGAGAAAGAGCTTACATATACGAAATGGAGTTATGTATATATACATATGTAGTTCACACAGGCTATATTTGTCCTGTTTGCAAGGAACCTAGTTACTCTTTCAACAGATTTTTGCAGTAAAACAACAGTTGTTAAATAAATAGATATAGATTTCAGAAATAGAACCATTTTAGTTTACTTTTCAAAGAAGAAAATACTGTTGCTGAAGGGAGAACACAGCTCTGCCAAAAGGACAGCTTTCTCTTTGGAAGCAGATCATCTGATACTGAGCTCCTCAGAACGTTCCTGGCTGAAAATCTTAATCTCTTACAACTGAAAGCACAATGTATGAAACTTTGTGTTAGAATCAGGTGAAAAAAAATTGTAATTGTAAAACAGTCATCTTACACACTGCTGCTGACTTGAATCCTTAGAAAGCCTGAAACAGTGGTTCTGAACTAGGGTTTCTCAGAAGCATGCACAAACTACTCATTTGTGTAAGTTATTCTCCCCAAGTTTAGCACGCCAGCTCTTAGCTACTCTGTTCTGTCTCACTCAGGGGAAGATCCGAGACTTCCCTGATAGTAAGCATGCAAAAGAGTAATTTTTTGTCTGATTAGAACCTGTTCCCATTCTTCTCATTGTCAAAGGCTTTCTAAATACTTAGGCAACTATCACTACTTGCACTATGCATTTATTCAAGCTGCTATTTGCACACATACGCATATCCTGTCAGCCAAAGCAAGACTACGAAGTCTGCACATGACCTAAGGAATCTATCTGGTGCGCTTGAATATTAACTGAACCTGAGCCAAGCTCAAATTCAAATTTCACGGAAAGGAAAGCTATTTAAAAAAGACAACAAAATATACCTTATCAAAGTTTTACATTCTCTGAAATTTCCTGTAAATAATTTTGGTTCTCAGATGTGGGGAGCCTGGCTGAGTTAAGACCTTGTGAAGTTTCATCCTCCCTCCATCTTACAGTTTACCTCAGATGGTTATGCTTCATATACTATTGTGTTCTTAGTGAAATTAAGACAAAGTCTAGAAAGGATTGTGTTTTCAGATATTGGCTCTAAAGTGGCTGCAAAATCATATCTTAGCTGTGAAATGGTCCTAAAAGAGAGAAAGAGTAATATATATTCTGCCAGGGTTTTAGGAGGCTCGAGCAAAAGCTTATGTTTTCTGGAAATGTATTTATAAAATGAAGGTCATTGCAAGTCATGTTGACTCAGTTCTGTTGCTTTCTTTGTGTCATCTTTTTTTGTTTGTCTATTGATGTGTTTAATAGGAGATTGTCTATTTTGAAAAAAAAGCAAAAATAAAGGCTAATAACTTCTTCACAGCAATTCTGTTTTGTTCATTTGTAATAAAATTACTTTTTTTCACTCAGGCCTCAGGATACTCAATGAAAGTACTTCTGATAATGCTTTCTCCATGCCCATCTAATATGAGTGGCAGGAAGACTCATCCACACCCTTAAATATGAGTGACAGCTGTGCATCACTGTGAGCTGAAGCATCCCATCAGTCTATCAGAATTACAGCATTTGGCAAACAGCATTTCCAGGTATATTCACAGCAGTAACCTCTGCTCTCTGTTATTCCAAATAGATACAAGGGCTTACCTGAAGGCACAGAGAATTCTTCAGTTATCAAGAAACTTGACATAGCAAGGACATAAAAGCTGAGGTAGTGAAGATTTTTTTCTCTCTCAATCACAAGCTGAGCAAATGGCTTATGACCTGGTCCCCCTGAAAAACTGCCTCTGGCTATGATGATATTTCTGTTACATCTTCTCAAAGCTCTCTGTGACACTGCTATGTAATAACCACTGCAAACAGATATTAACCTTCCCCATATCTTTAAAACTGGTAGACCAAAACCTTCTATCTGAGACTCCTACTGATTCTAATCAAAGTCAGGGTTTTTTTAGTTTTGCTCTTAAAAGGTGACTGAAATTTGGAGCATGCTGTTTTTATGAGGCAAAATGTTAAGATATTCTGATCAGAAAAGGTCAATTTAGAATTATTATTTTTATTTAAGACTATGTAACTAACTCAGCAAAAATAAGTAACTTTTTTTCTAATTATGCTTGAGTTAGTGTCTGATCAAAATTATAAATCACCAGATGTGTACTTTGTCCCACAAATAATCAAGAAACATACAATGATGGTTAAACTTAGACACATGGATATTTAACCAATGAGAATTATTAATTTTCATTCTGAGTTCATTATGAATAAGACCAGTACTACAGGTGGACAGGCACCTCATATTTCAATATGATTTAATTACTGAAGAACATTAAGTGAGTGTCTTCCTAATTCAGTGCACTTGTCAGTAAAAATACTCATCTATGACATTTAATTTAATTGATTTGTCAGCAGCAATGTGTCAAATCATCGATATATGTGAGACACCTCCATATTTACGTAATTTTGCTGATTGGTTCAACATTTTGTGCTAATGAATACATAGGTAAATCAAACTGCAGTGGGACATGAATGTGCATATGCCTTCTGCTAACTCTCCAGGTACAATTTAGGCTTCATTTGAAGTGATTATTTTTCACATCTCAAAATAATTTCATTTTATAGGAAAACACGGAAATTTAATCAATTTGTCAATTTATAAAGGAACCTTCAGAATCTGGCACATACTGATGACAATTTTAAAAAAATTTAAAAAAAAAATCACATAACTATGCAACTGACCCTGCTGTTCTATGATCAGATTGTCACTACTGGATAAACTGAAAACTCCTAACAACAAGTGTTAGATAATGAGTAAAAGATGTAATTCTTCTGAAACTCAATAACCTTTCAGATGTCTGAAAGTATCTGCAATTTTTTATTGTAATCTAACTGCTGTGTACTCTGATTATACAGCCAGTATCGTATATTTAATCCTTAAAAAAATCTGCTGATGAGTGATATTCATATGCAAAATTTATTTTGCATTCCACCATTTATACGAATGAATACTGTACGACAAAATGCAGTTACATTCCAGTTCATATCATACAAGCAAAATTATGCAATTCCTCTGTATTGACAGCAACAAAATATAGACGTTCTTGTTGTGTTACTTCTCAATGAGAAAAAAGATGTAATAATTTAGAAATAAATTCTAAAACAATCAAAGTTGACAGACATTTGTCAATCCAAATCTCTAGAAATAGCAGAGTTTACCAGTCTGCAATAGGTAATGGAAGGTGGAATATGGTTTAGAGCTTTGTGTACAGGCTCCTTAGCCATACACTTGCAATTTAAAGGATTGTAGGGGCTTGGCACTGGACAAGAAAGAAGAGTATGTCTCCACTTCACCACGTACAAAATTAGGTGCATAAATGGAATTTTTAAAATTGTTTTGTAACATAGCTAAAACATGTTAATGTTGGGGTTTTTTTTTTAAATTTGGACATGGCTGAAGTTGATAAAAACAATAATTGCTTATTAGCGTACTCAGGCTCTAGGATTGTTGTACTGAAAACTACATTTTAAAATTTTTGCTTTGTGCAGGTAATAGTCCAATTACTTCTGCTGTCATGACTGGTGAAAAAGCAGCAGATAGTCCTTATGTCTAGCAACTTAGCAGCAATATGTGACTCATTCAGATTTAACAGAGGCTTCTCTGAGGTACTTCACTAACCTAGCAGATACCACAATTGCAGCAGTCCATCTGGATAATTGTGTTCTCCATTATAAACCAGAGTAGAAACCAGGAGACAAAGTTTATCTCCTTATTATGATGATGTTAATAAAGCCAGGTTGGTTCTCTCCCTATTTCAGTTTTCTACATTATATATTTCCCATGGTGGGCCATCAACACAATGTATCAGTACAGGACATCTATCATAGTGGAACTTCCATACTTAGCTGGAAAAATTCCCCAGGTAAGACTCTTTGCTTCCATTAATATCTTTGGGTCTCAATTATAGTGATAGAACTTACATTAGTCTTTCTATTTCCATTAAATTCAGCAGTTTATCCATGTGAAATTAAATATCAGTTAATAGTGTTTACAAAATAAATTGATGGAGACTCGTTTTACTTTATCCCATGCTTTTGCACCATGTAATTTTTTGACTGTCGGAGGAAAAGTCACAGTCTGCTTTCCCCAACGTGATGTCTGCCACAATACCCTTTTATTTTAGAAGAAAAATTCAGCTTCATACCTGATATGAAAACTCAGTCGACCACGATGAGTGGACATTGGGATCATCAGGAGAATTATATTTATTTTTTCCAACCAAGTGTTAAAAAATGGGAAATATGGTATTCATCATTGTGGATTTGTTTTATTAAATACAGAAGAAATTAATAATGATATTTCTTTTTAGAATGAGCAATAAAAAAGAGCTTTAATGCTGTTTCCAGATTTTCAGAGAGTGTCCAGGAGGAGACCTTAGAGGTACAGGTGTCACAGAGCAAATTCAAGAGCCGGAGTCTGGTTTGGCAGTTCACTTTCTCCATGATCAGCGGGAAATTAGTGTACAAACCTTGCAGCTGCTTGGCACATGTCAACTGGCCATTTTTCCTCCTTTGTAGGAGATTTGCAGCCTTCCAAATCCCTCTCTATCCATTCTACCACCTCCTCCTGTGCCTGAACTCTTGCACACAAGGCAACTCTGCCCAGGAGGAAGTGTAGCAACGTGTGCTGGGGCAGGTGCCCGAGCTCATTGCCCACCTGGCAGCGAGCAGGCAGGCTCCTGGATGTGGACATGAAGCAGCTCGTGCAGAACAGATCTGGTTGTCACTGTATTCTCACAGGTCTCTCTGTTCCCTAATGATGTCTCTTCAAATTTAGTAGGAAATGGCATGAGTATCTACTGATTTATATGTATAGAGGCTTGGACTACAGACAGCCTAGATTTTTGCAAACTTCAAAATAACTGAATGAAGATGTCAATAGAGGTGAAAGGAATGAGGTCACACCACCATTCCTTCAGGTCTACCATCAGGACACTCACTAGACAAAAGGATTTTATTCCCAATCCCAGAAACAGGATAGACAATGTAGTATTCCAAGACAAATTAGGCTTTCCCAGCATAGGAGTACTGGCATTTGTGAACAAAGTAAAAAATTGTGTCATCACTTGAAGTCAACTGCAGGTGTCTGGCACTAAAATAAAATATTCTCCCTGTGTAGCTTAACCCACTGGCTGTCTCAGCTAACAAATCAGATAAAAAATGGAGGTCATGGCCTTGGAGTGAGGCAGCAGAGCTTCACTGACTAAGCCAATTTAGACCATCTGAGGCTAACATCCTGTGAAGCTGAAATTGTTCACTTGATTAATGGACCAACTGTCTAGCTCTTATCTAACCTGGACTGCAACCAGGGTCTCTTTTGTTGTCAAACGCCAGCATGAAGTCCACAACCATGAGCGTCAGTAATTTAACATGTAATGATCTGAGAAACAGTACCACAATTTTTGCTGCCTTGATATATGACCTAACCATGCAATTCAATGCAAGGCTTGTTTTCTGAGTTTTAAATAATATAGAAACACTATAGCCTGAGGAGAAGGAAGTGTAAAAGCTGTGTAATCTGTTAGCAACATCTGTGTTTGGACCACTGACAAAAAGTAGAGAGGCAAAACACCGTTGCTATTTCAATATCAGGTGCAACAGTGATTGAATGAGCAAGTCAGGGGGATAAAATGTTATCTTCAATGGTGTACACTTTTAAATTATGTGAGTACCATTTCTATTGTGGTGTATAAAGGAATTTACTTTCACTCAAATAAATTTTTATAATAATGTATTTCTAGATTGCTGGTTTTTATGTGATAGTACAAGTTTTTGCTCCCATACTTCCTCCTGGTACAGACCAGGGCTAGCAGTTATTCAGTAGTTTAAATAGCTTACAGCTGTTTTCACTTTCCATTCAGGTAATTATTAACTATTTAAATGTATGTCTGATGAATTCCACTTATGAATACAAACATTATAAAAGGGATCTATTTCTAAGTAACATCATCTTACCCAAGCATGGGGAGACACCATTCGTTTGACTGCTTAATTATCTTGTAGGCACCCACGGAATTTGTCATGACCTTCAGACAATATCACTGTACACAAATTCAAACCAGATTGTTACCAGGACTGCAAGTGAGGATTGTATTGCTTTTTAGCATCTCTGTTATTTGAGAACCCAGAATTTGTTCCAGCTTCCAGGTTCTATAAAGTATGAGTTGCTTCTATCCTCAGTTACTCAGTTACTCATGATACTCAGGTATCATTCTGTCCCAGTAATAGCAGAAGTATATTTTAAAAGATGGTTTAAACTGGCAAAATTACTTTGACAGATATGCATTACTTGCATTTGCTGAGTTTGAATGACCCAACACCTCCAGAAGCACAGGTAGCCTCAAGAACAATTCAGTGCTGCGTACAGGCAGATCAGTCCAGGTTAATCAGCTTGATAGATGTCTCACTGTATGACTGAGGCAGATTTTGAGTCTATTGTGAAAATTACTTTAATGTTAAATGCCTCATTTGAGTGTTTTTATTAGACGCTCTTTTTTTGGAATTAATTTCAGGGTAGTGACACAGACCAAAAATATGAAAAAATCTGATTAGGTGATTACAGATCTCAGCTTTCAAAGTGAATGAGATATCAGCTACATCCTACTACCATTCTCTATCTCCTCCTTTAAGGTTTTCCTAAAGTCAGAAATATTATCAAATATTACTTTCACTTTCATATAGAAAAAACCTTTATTGACTTAACAGTGGCAGTTTGAAGCCAGTTACAAGTGAGCAGATAACCAGCTTGAACATTTCAGGAGCCTTTGTAAAATACAGATGCTTCCAGTGGCCAAACTTTTTACAAAGTTGGAATTTAGAACTTTTGGAATCTAACCTTTTAGATTCTGTTTATTTCGTGATTAAAATCTGATCAACTCAAACAGTACAATGGGGTGACTTTTCAAGGGCAAAAAGGGAGCTGGATACTTTTAGGAGTTGTCAGTCTAGTGGTCTAATGGAGGTGAGGCTGTTGCAGCTTCATGTCCCCAGGTCCAACCAGGCTGAGCATTATGCCCAATATACAGAACACACACAAACATCTATGTACACATTGCATATACACGCACACATGGCCAGCCACATAGATCAAGACAGACAGAAAGCATAGCACTCATAAAAGCACAGCACCAAAAGCTTCATCCTGTTTTCCTCTCTGTCTGATCAGGCTGAAGGTCCATTGTTGGGATGTCTATAAAGATACATACGTTCAGTGTAGGTGCCTCCAGCACTGGGCTCAGACACTGCAGCAAGCTGTACACCTATGTTGGTTTTGCAGGGCTTGGTTTTTGGTAGCAGGGGGGCCACAGAGGTGGCTTCTGTGAGAAGCTGCTAGAAGTTTCCACCATGTCCAGCAAAGCCAATTCCTGATGGCTCTGATGTGCGGCTGGCCAGGGCTGGGCCGATTAGAGATGATGGTAATGGCTCTCTGATAACAGAAGAATAAAGAAGAAATCATAACAAAGTTTGAGGCATAGCTGTAATTTTCCAGCTAGAGAAGAGTAGGAGTGAGAATATGTGAGAGAAACAACAATGGAGGCACCAAGGTCAGTGCAGAAGGAGGGGCAGGAGGTGCTCCAGGCGCCGGAGCTGAGATGTCCCCGCAGCCCGTGGCGAGGCCATGGTGAGGCAGTTGTCCCCCTGCAGCCCATGGGGGTCCACGGGGGATGCAGAGATCCACTCGCAGACCAGAGCGGGTGGATGCCAGGACACTGTGGTCTGGTGGGAGTCCCAGTGGAGAGAGAGGCCTTTGGTCAGTGACCAAAACCCCCACCCCATCTCCCTGCGCCATCAGAGGGAAGGAGGGAGGGGCTGGGGGGAGACAAGGGTGTTTTTAAGGGCTTATTTTACTTCTTTTTGTCTTACTTTGATCTTATAACTTTATATCATTAAGTTGAGCCTGTTTTGCCTTTGAAGTGTTTTCTCCTGGTCCTTATCTCAACTCATTAACCCTTTGTTAAATTCTCTCTCCTCTGTCCAGTTGCAGAGCAGAGGAGAGCGAGTGAGTGGGCTTTTCATGGGTGCCTGGCGTTTGGCCAGTGTCAGACCACAACATCTAATAGAATTTCTTGCATTTTCTAACTACACAGTCTAGCACAAGGTACAAAAGAAAGTTTCTCCAGGTAAGCAAACTGTGTTAAGTTCACTGGTGTCTTAAAACAATTGTAATGGTTTAGGAATGATATTCCCCAATTTAGCAACCCCACTAAAAAGACTATGAATACCTCCTTAATTTGTTGTGCCTTTTCTTCCATGTTAGTCAAGTTAAGCTATAGCTTGTTTAGAAAAAATGTATTCAGTTGTCAACTTTGAATTTGCAACATTGTTTCTCTCCTGGTTCTCCCTCTGACAAACATTTATAAAATATTAATAAATTATTTTCACAAAGTGTGTATTTATTTATGGTTTGAGATATAGGGAATAAGTATTTCAGACCGTCTTTGTTTTCCCATATGGCCTGACTATTTAGCTTTAGTCAAGCTATTTCCCAAATCAAGCAGTCATCCAGAAGTTATTTTTCAAAAAAAGGAAACTTACCTTCTCAGATAATAATCCAATTTCAGCAGCTGGGGCAGATAGAGAAGTATAGATCTCTGCAAAATCAAATACTCAATAAAATCATAAGAGTTGAAAACTGTTCTAACTCAATAATCAAAATCTGACTCATGGGAGTTCCTTAAAATAAAACTTTCCATGATAGTTTCACTGAAGAAAGACATTTCATTTTTGCTTTCACCAACACTATTGTATTCTACCATCACAAAGCAAGAAACTGCATCCCATTTTCAAAGAACTCTAGTGATATTTAAGGTGTTCAGAGTCCAATTTACTGGCATCTGCTCAGAGAACTAGGGTGATGACAGACCCGACAGATGACTCTTTTTCCTCATCCACATCTACTGGGAATCTCTGATGGAAGAAAAGATGACTTTTATGACATCAAAATAATGAAAAAAGATGAACTCCGACAAGTTGTCTAATACTATTTCTGTAACCAGGTAAAATTACTTTCCTTACACAGTATTCTTATTGGATTCACAGATAACAACATGGTACTACACAGCCCTGCAAAACCTCAGCACCAAAGGAGATGTTCTAACCTCTCAAACCATGTACCTGCCTGGGTATGTTGCTTGTGTGGACCTGCAGCAGAGGAAAATCTCCCAACACCAGTGAACAAAAATCTGAACCCAAGAATTCACTTTAGAGACAAATGCAGTTACCAGTTTGGGAAATTATGTAAATCCTGTCTTAGTTATCTCCAGAATTTCACTCATATATTTCGTTAAATATTGACCGCTCAACAAATTTTTTAAATTATGGGACTTAACTAAAAGTGCCAGGCTGTTACTTGGAAATAAGAATATGAACATGCATTACAATCTTATTGTTTAATATGCCATGTAAATGAAAAGGAGTCTTTTCTGTTGCTCAAGTATTTAATATAGAGACCTGAAGAGATTACTCAATATAGAGACCAGCTCAGATTACTCAAACCTCTTTACTTTTAAAAATTAGCCATATTTTTTTTCAGTCTTTCATGAAAATGTTGATCTACTATACAATGTGATCATTAATGATTAAGAACACACTTGTCAATGAGGAAAAAAATCTGCTTTGCTTAGTACATTATTCCTTCACCTTTACCCGTTGATCTCAGTTGATCTCAGACAATATGAATGATTGAATTCTAAATGCAAATCTAGGGATATTAATTCTTTTAGGATGGCAAATGTGGTCATAGCCTTATAGATTCATTAGTGAAGAGAAAGGTACTTCTGAGTAAAATAGTAAAGCAAATTTTTCTTAAAACATCAAAGAAGAGAAACTCAGACAATCTGGGAACTTTTGCATCTAAGATTATTACCAACAATTTCTTTTAAAAGCTGCAGAAATCTTTTCTAATCTGAACTCTCACCATACACTTTTATGCAAACACATAAGACCTAAAAGATTTTCATCCAAACACTCCCCAGACTGAAATGAAAAATCAAGTCAATAAGTAGTCACCAGTGATAAGGTATTTGAGAGGAATCCATAACACTTACAGAACAATGGGATGGCTCATGAATTTTAAAGATATTAAACGTGAAACGATACTCACAGGCAAAACAGGTTTCTGACTTCCCATATAGATACTGGGCTCTGATCAGACCGGTGCAATACAGACTGGTATCTTGGATTATTCCAAAATTTTTAGTGAAGACACCAGACCTGTAGTGGTCCCAAAAGGGCATGTATGGATAGGAATGGAGAACAGAACAGAAAGTCTTTATGCAGACAGAAAAGGGGAACAAAACAGCCAGTGTTTTGCTGCTGTATAAATATGTAACTAGTTTGTGAAGTTTTGATCCTCTTATCTCAAGACATTTTTTGCTTTCTATTATGGCTAGGAAAGGACTCAAGAAAGGACATAAAAGTTAGGAAACCACCTCAGAATCAGCAGTGATTGAGAAGTCTAGTCTTTCTGGAAGAGAGACAATGGAGAAAGACACTTCAACCTAATAACATTATAAAGTGTGGGAATGGGAAGAAATCATTCAGTGCCTCTCAGAGTTCCTAGTTTTTAAAACGTCATCAAACAGACATATTAGATGGCAGGTTGAAGACAAGTGTAGTTGATTATTCACACACGCTGGAATTGAGCTGTAGAGGTCCTTGAAGCAAGAGAATGTAAATAAACCAAATTCATGAAGATTTCCTTGATGCAAAAATACCACTGGTGTTTTAGAAAAGTCCTGGGCCATAAACTGTTGGAGAAACAGGAAATACTGTGAGGAAATATCGCTACAGGCTGCTCCTGAGTTCTTTCTGAGGCATATGTTAAAGATAAAATCCTGGAAGAGACAAAAGACTTTCAAGTGGATCTTTGTTCTCATTCCAAAATATTGCATTCATGTTCCCTTGAAATCCAGGCATCACGAGGTGATAGCACCAGGCTCTTTACTGACATGCAGAACAGAAAAATGAGAAACAATTGTCATGGTTTAATACAGGGGAAAGTTCTGACTGGATGTAAAAAGGAAAAAAAAAATGTTGCCAAAAAGATAATTAAGCATTGGAACAGGTTGCACAGAGAGATTGGGAAATCTCCATCCTTGTGCATTTCCAAAAAACAGAGGGACAATACTGTAAATAGCTTATTGTGAATTTACTACAGACCTTGCTTTGAGCTGGAGAGTGGTATCAGAAACCTTCTGATTGTCCATTCAACCTCAGTGAGTCTGTGAGTCTATAAAATGTTGATAACTCCATGTAAAAATTTTTGTTTGTTGAGCTTGGAAGATAATATCTTTATCCATTTGGTTTAGGATGCAGGGCAAAAGGGGAAACTGGGATATAAAAAAGAGGTATCAGCCAAAATGGGTGATCCTGTTCAAATAAGGACCCAGCAGAGATTCCCTCGAAGCCAAGAAAGACAATGACAGACACAGGGTGTGCAGGAAATTTGTTATAGTTGGTAGGGGAAATAGCTATGATATTTGCACCTAATGTGACAGAAGCAAACTGAGCTACCTCGACAACAGCAAGTGCCAAAAGCAACTAAATTCAAATACAGATTAAAAAAAGTAGAAAGCTAATCCTGTTTAAAATGTGGCACAACTGACAGCAGGATCAGACTTATGATTTCCCATGCATTTCATCTCAGTGTTGCCAGTTTTCAAATGGATGATCTTGGTTTGCATATCAAAATCATAACACGTGTGCATACTCACTTTAAATTGTCAAGACTAAACAACGCTGCTATTTTGTACAACATTATTTTTTAGTGTGCACCATCTGTTCAGCTGAAATGCAGATTACAAAATTTATTTCAGTAAAATAAGAAATAAATCTGTTTTTCAAACTTTATTATCCAGTTGAAAATCATTAAAATGATGTGTTTGTACAGTTAACCAGGTTTTATGAATGAAATTAGATTTACATATCACACAGCACTAGAAACATTTCATCATTCTTTCTCTTGTGGTACTTCAAAAGATAGAGGGGTGAGTTCCTTTAATATATATGTAGTTACAAGCTTCTAAAAATCTCTTTGGTTGAAGGTCAGAGGCAAGTTTCATTACACAAAGCTAGCTTCTCTTATTGTTCTCCAAAGTTTGCTTCATGAAGCAAATCAATAAAAACTTGGTAAACTCTTCAGTCATTTACATTTCCATACTATACAGTACAAAGGTATTGCTTTACAATAATTGATCTTTATGTATTTCCCATGCATTTCTGTTTAATAAATGAATAACCCTTTAACATGCAGCATAGAATTGAGTTATTGATAGTCTGTGGCTACACGAGCAATGCATGATAATGTGCAAAATTTTCTGTCCTCCTGAATTTTGTTTGATGAAAAAGCAGATTTCCATATCACTTTTCAGCTTTGTTCACATTTGGCTTCATGTGACTTTAATGGAATCATGCAATTCTAAAAAAAGACAAATCTGCAGGTTCTCTTTCACCAAATATTTCACTGAATAGTTTCGAATACTGCGCTTAAGGTACCCTGTCCACATGCATACAGCTCACTCCAACACTTCCAAGTAAACATCTTTGGTGCTTCCCACTCTGTCTCCCTGGCAACATCCCCTCTCCTCTGCCCTTGCTAAAGCCATTCCTGCTTTCTTGCTTTCTTTCTTTCTCTGTTGGATTCCTCCTAAGAAAAAGATGTAGCAACAGTAATGAGATCTGGGTCATTAAGCAAGATGTAGTTAATAATGCCTTAAATAAATTAGATTTTCATATAGGAGATTTCAGTCAGTGAAAATAGGAGCTTAAAAAGAGGCATTTCACTCTTTTTTTAACATGAACTAACACGAATTATTCTTTGTAAGATAAGTATTCTTTCAGCAGCAAACAGCTGATTTCCAGCTCTAGTAAAGTACCAAAGCACAAGACCATATATGAACTCTCATGTAGAAATATCCAGGTCTTAAGTTTGAAGACGTTAATCTGGCAATTTAATAATTTACTGCTGTTTAATTTTGTCATTTAAAATATAATCTTTAGATTTTTTTCTTTTTGAATTTTGTTCAAAGATCAGTTGGAGACAGAAAATGCTCCATTCAGTATAGCCAAAATAATAAACCCATCATGACAGAGTATAAAACCCTCTTCTTATATGATTTCAGTAAGCCTTTCTTCCAGACCTAACTTGTTCACAATTTCCTTCAAGTTAAGTAATAAAGCAGTCTCAAATTAAATAGACAAGTTGCATAAATATCTCATTTTTCAATGAAAAATGGATTCCAGAGGTATTTTATGTGATGTGTTGTCAAATAGCTTGACAAGACACTACCTCCTGACAAAGATAAACTTGAAAGGCACAACTGATAAACACAAAATAGATTAACAAAACAATTTATTTACACCTGTGTTACCAGTGAATTTACTTTATGATCAACTCAGAAGATATTATTGATGGCTCATGATGTAAGCATGGGACCAGATAACAATATTATGCACAAATGAAACTGGGGACAACTCACAGAAAGGATCTAATCCCAAAGACCACGATAAATTATATTCATTAAATTAAGTACATATTAAATATTTCCCTTAAAAATGTGGTCCTCACTGAATTTTTTTAGAGGCTATGGTTCTTTTTTTGCTTTGTTTGGGTTTCTTTCTTGTTTTGTTTGTGGTTTTTTTTGTTGTGGGTTTTGGGGTTTTTTTGGGTTTTGGTTGGTTGGTTGGTTTGGTTTGGGTTTTTTGTAATTTTTTTGCTGGTTTGGTTTGGGGTTTTTTATGCTTTTTGTTTCTTTTAGCTGAGTTTTTTTGAGAAAAATGAAGCTACCAAAACTGTTTACCTCCAATATTTTTAAGTGGATAAATAATCTTTATAGTGTGAAAATTAAGATACTCATCTGGATTAGTGATGATCTGGACTTTCCTGGTGAATTGATGAGAAAAGGTTGAATAGGTGTGTTTTCTTCTGCAAAATTTTCAAAGACTGAAAAATGTCTTGAATTGATATTCCTACTAGTACTACTATTACAAAATATTTTCATGAAAATATTTCTGTTTAACAAACCCTAGTTTCCTGAGAGTATACTGGAAATTACATCACTGAAATAATTCCCAACCCTGTCTACTTGCAAATTTTAATATATTCTGCTCAAGGATAAAGACACTATTACCCCAGAGAAATCTACTCCAAAATATTAGAAATGCCTTGTACTTGCTATTTTCCCCAAGTCTATTTTTAAAATTACAGTAGCAATTGAAATTGCCGGTCTCCAATATCAGTAGCAAATTGCATATGATTGGTATCTACCACAGTGATTTATAAGTAAGATTCCCCACGAGCTTAGCAACTATGACAGTTACTTTAACATATGAAGGGTTTACACTGCCCTGGCTGAATATACAGTGCTGATCTGTCAGATTGAAGAGTATTATTTGACAAAAATGCCTTAATTTACTGTTGAGAGGAGGATCAGAGTGTCATAAGGAAGAGATGACTGCAGCCTGCTCACAGGTGAACAAACAACCAAACACCTTTATTGTGGAATTCATAGCAATTCGAAGGGTAGGAGGTAAATTCAGGAGCAATTCAGGGTAGGAGCAAAGATTTTTCTTTTTTTCAGGTATGCTCTTCTGGCATACTTTCACTGTGAAACTTCATGCTCTCTGAAGAAGTTTATGCCTTATTCCACCCTAGGCTTCATTGCTACAGAAGACCAGCTTTTGTAGAAAACCCCCCAGAAGCTGACTCTTAAGTTGTATTCAAAGCAAATATGCCTTTAAGGTGTACTTTAAATACTTTCTTAAACAATAGCATTTATTTTTTCCCAATACTCTTTTATATGTTTGTCATCAGCGTATTGCTCAATCAAAATCCCTCATTCTTTTGGTTGAGCTTTCATGGATGGGCATTCCAGATGCTACAGGACTTGTTACTGGTCATCTGGCATCCCATCTAACTCGGAGTAGATTTAGTTGTGATCTTTGCTGGAATACTTTCATCCACACTTTTCATATTTGTTCACTAGCATAATAAGCATAAAAAGGTTTATTTTTTTTTTATTTGATGGAAAACTTGATACAATCTTGATTTTATATTTCCTTCACAAACCAAACAAGGAGAATTTTAGTCTTCTAGAAGTCATGTCACCAAGCTTGCTGACAGAATTATTCAAAACTTTTAAGGTAAATTGTCTGGAGAAAAGAACTCAAGTTCTATGAACTTGATTTGGATTAGTCCCTTAAGTGACTAATTAATAACTGCCCTGTTTGTTAGTCCGAAGTTGGTTGCCAACTAGCAAACCAGTCTACTGAACAGCTCCTAGACCTCTCTTGCTTTGAGTGGGCTTAATATTTGAACCAAAAATCTTGGAGGGTCAATTGGGTGACAATAGAGATTAAAAAAAAAAAATCAAAACCAACCTGCCCCGTCAAAAAAATAAAACCAAAACCCCCTAATGAAACACATTTCCTACTAGAAAGAAATGATGAGAATCAGAACTACTCAGAATTTTTTTAAGCTGCTTTAAGGCTGCTGAGTGTGATTTTTTCCGCTATTTTTCTGAATAATGGGAGTCAAATATGTAAAAAAATCTGAGTTGAATGAGTACAAAGTTTTCTGTTACTGCACATTCTTGGATATATTAGTACACCACTGATGCTTATATTACATTTTATGCAATTTCTAACCTTTAAAGGGTGACAGAAGAGATTTATGCGAGACAACAGCGGGGTATTTTAGTCCTGTTGTTCTTTATATCCTGATGCTCTCACAAAAAGTAGGATAAAATTGAAAGTTTAGCATTGATTGAAATTTCCTTTTGCCAGGCACAAGAAGCAAGAGTGGTAGATAACTTCGGTAGCTACAGTTACTTTTGGCTCTGGGATGAGCTGTATCTTGACTTAAAAGTGATTTGTATTCCCCCAGTTTGAAAATATTCAGGAGACACGGGAATCAATTATGAACAGATTTGAAGGGCTTTTTCACTGAGAATTTCTATGGTCATAAAACAGAGTAAACACAAGGTCATTTTTGATGTAGGAATCGAGGGAAGCAGATGTGACCTTAATGAGGATTTTAGTAGAAACCAAGACATGCTGAGCTCATGCCGACAAACTGGCTGGTTCCAAAACCAGGTTTAATCAAAATAGTAATCATTCTACACAGTTTTAATTAAATGTTGCACTGTTCTCTTAAACTCTAGATAACAATGTAATTATGTGAGTGGACAAAAATAAGTATTAAGAACTACAAGAGGGTTATTCAACAGGCTGATTTAAATTATTACCTGCTAGCAAAGGAAAAAATGTTGGCAAAGCTTATGGCATAACAACCAAAATTAAAAGTTAAATTTACTGTAAAGTAAAAGAAGGCTGTGTTTCTATAGCTACAATACAATCTGTTCTGAGTTCACAGTTCACAACAGGTATTTCCAATCATAATGAATTTCTTTTATGGTGAAGGGTCTGCAAGTAGGCAGGGAGAACATGCATAGGGAGAACTAAGCCGCAGCTCGACTATAAGTATTGCATTGTCTGCGAGTATTTACCTTCAGCTTAATAATCAACAAGAAAGAATAATTAGGATGTTTTCTTCTTGAGGGCATAATGAATAATCCTACAAAATGTGGTCAGGCACAAAAACAAATTATCTTTGAAACCCCTGGAAATTCCTAGAACAACATATAAGCAAACAATTATACAGTGAAGGCTTGTAATAGGTCTTAAAGTGATTAAATCAGTCATTCAGTCACTGCCAAAGGGGCTAGGCTTACTAGTGAGGCATCAGTACATCACAAATTTTAGCTCTAAGCTCTGCTTGAAATTTGTAATAGGAAACATAGAGCTCCTACAGGAGAGGGAAAGTAGCAGTTTTCAGTGAGAGTAAATAAGATGAGAATCAGCACCAATGAGGTCTGGAGCATTGTCAGGTTTTTCAAATGAGATTCAGCTTTAAAAAGAATGAGATCCACTGAACTATGCAACCTGCAGTTAATCCCCCAACATTTTTATCAATACAAGAGAAGAAACTGATCTGGATTTTTGGGTTTTAAGTCAGACCATAACTGGTGATCAACAAATAATTTAAATATTAATCTAGCTCCCAGTCAAGCACAAAAAAACCCAAACATAACTGTTATGGAAATGTCATTGGATGACACTATTACTATTCTCTTCCAAATTCTTTCAATAAAAAAAGGCAAATCTAGGAAGACATGCAAACACATATATGAGACTTCTGATGAAAGGAAGGTTCTTTTCAGGTAAACTTTTTACACAGTAAAGGATTTTGATCTGTCCTTGACCTCCAGCAAAAGTCCGGTTTTGAAGCAAAGTAGTTCCCTTAAAGACAGGACAAAATTCCTAAAGAAAAAGACGTTTTACACCAATATTATCTTCTATTTCCACATACAAGGTAGCAAAGCATAAAGTCAAAAGGGTGCATGAGGGAACTGCCAACTGATAGTCTCAGAGCCTCACTTTAGCTAGCCTGGATGTACTGTCACAAGTTCCCTTTCATCCTTTCACACCACGCACTGAGGTAGTTCTGGTTTGCAGAGCACGGGTGACTAAATTGGAAAGGGCAGAGAGGAGTCACAGCTCTTCACAGTGTAAGAATGACTTAAAATTACAGAGAAAAGCATAAGATGACATCTTCCAGGGTAATGACGTGGAGTTGAGGAGACTGATAACATGAAATGAAGTAGATTTGCTGCTAATCTGTATTATTGATAATTTGATTTTGTTCCCACAAAAAGCAAACCTATAGTGTCACATGTCTCCTGACTCTGCTGTCATGGAGATCATGCTATATTTCCTTAGATCTATTTGTCCCTTATTTCTTTTTTTTTTTTTAAATTTGAATAATTAACACTGTGGCTCTAAGGTAGAAAAAATGCCTAAATATCCATCTACTTTTCTTTGTATCCATTCAAAACTTAGAGTTAGACTCTAATTGCAGTCAATGAAGAATTGATTTTTATTTTTTAATTAAAACATTAGAATTTGGACTCTCAGAGTGAAAAATACTTTTTCCCTTTCCATTTACTGATAACTGCGGAGTTTCAATACTTCACATTTTACAGCTTTCTCAGTTCTGACCTTCACTCCTTCAAAACTTGTAAAATGCTTTTCTGACATACATAGATTTGAAATGTTGAATCTGTCATGTAGTAACCTTTTTCTGGATGAGCTGCAGTGGCATAGCATGCCTTTGTTTTGAAATGAAACATCTTATCCTTCTCAATAATTTTACTTTAACTTTCCTTTGCAAGAACAATATGTTCCTATATTAATCACGAGTAACTACATAACATTCCAAATCCAATATTGTTTTTAGTATTCTATATTCTTGATAGTGACCAAAATGTGGTGGGACAGCAAGAACTGCCAGTAGATCAGAAGCAGGACTAACATTATTTCTACTTTATACATTGACACAATGATAGGGCAGTTGTCTACCACCTGAAATATCTGCTCATGTTTCTCCAGAAGCAGAAAGATGTTAGCAGCTAATAGTGAGTATAGATTACCGTCAGATCAAAATATAATCTTTTTTCTTTTTTAAATTGAAAGCAGACAAAAACCACCCCAGTATGCACATAAAATGATGAGCTAGTATTGGGAGCTTTGCAGTTTCTCTTTAAAGAATAATTGACAAACCACACATTCAATATCATAATACATTTCACAAATGAGGAATATCTGCTGAACCCCAATCTGTGTTCTAGGTTTTGGATTTGAGCTGCATCTGTTTTTTGAGCCCTGACATCCAAGTCAAAAGACATGCTCTGCATATAGTTCATTTTTAGTGCCTCATACATATATATGCATTCTATATACTGTATGTATATATACACCCAGAATTTTACAGATTTGTGTGTCATATTAAACCAGTCACAACCCCCTTATCTATAACACACTGAGAAGTTTGACAAGATGCAAACACCATAAAGTGCTTGATTTCTAGGTGTTCAGTGCAGTAGCGTGAAAGATACCTTTGCAAAGGTCCATCACCTAACCTGCATCTAGTGACTTAAAACTGCATTAGAAACATAATTAATCCTGCAGACATAACTGAAAGTGTTAACAGCTGTTACTTGCTGATCTCAGTCTGTTCAAAGAGCCTTTTACATGAACTCGTGTTTGTACTTCCTCCATTGAAACAACGTGTAAGCACCAGCTTTAATCACAGCATCCCAAAGAGGGAGCCCATTTAAAGTATGACTAAAAAGAAATTTCTATAACTATAGAATGTTACATAAAAGCTGAATTAAAAACATTGCATATGTCATGATGCATATATAGTATGAAATGTGATAATTAGGTTATAAATAGCCATAAAATCTCCTGAGGAACAGGAAAAAAAATATTTAATAACAGAAAATGTGATATCTCAAGCTTCCTTCAGTCAGTATCCCTGATTCTTCTATCAGTTGCTATTTGCCAGGGAACAAAACATGCAAACAAGTTTAAGATCTATGGTATATCATTGGCCCTTTTTAAAGGTTATGGAAGTATTATAGGGAAGATATACAGTGAAAGATATACAATACATTGACCCAGAAACATTGGACAGCAGAGATCTATCTACCTGTGAGTGTTCTGGTTGCAGGAGAAAATACCAAGTAGTAAAACCCTTATGGTTGTATATGATCCTATCATGGAAGATCTATTATTAACATATGAAAACCAGTTTATTTATGTATAAATGTGTTAATTTTAGTTGCATCAGCTAATGGAAAGAGAAAATGGCAAGAAAGAAGAGATGCCCTCTATCTGAACTGCTGATTATTCTTAAAATAATTTTCTCCTATGACTTTTGTGTGTGTGACCAATTTCCAGTGGGAGGTTCCTGATAGTTTTTGACATCAACTGAATTTCATGCTTTGCTATGTCAGCTTCTCCTCCTCAGAAAAGCTCAGCTCTAAGACTTTTAAGTAGAAGGATGAAATATAATTAATTCTACTAGTTTTTATACAAGTTTTAGATTTTATTATCTTATTTAGCAATGATATCAGAATAAGTGCCCTGAGGTATTTATTTGTTGAAGTGAAATATGATTCAGTTATTGAACCTATTTTTCTAAATGGCTGTGGAATTTCTGAAGGCTCACTAAATTCACAGATTCAAGGAATGTTAAGGAGAAAAAGGATCACCAGGTTAAGTTAAGCCTGTGTAGCACTAGCCAGTACAATCCATCAAGTTAACCTAATTCCTAGTTATATTTTATCACATATTTCTTGTAATAAATGCCTAAATCGCAACAATATGGAAAACTACAAATTGCATTTAAATTATTCCTGTGATGTTGCTAGAACTGAGACCTCAGGGCAGCAAGTGTCATGCTTGTTTTGGCTCTTCAGGATTGTCTCAATAAAAAGTCACCGCCAGATTATCAACAGCTATTTTTCTTTTGAGAAGCATTAACAGGGTATTGGGGGCTATACTCTTAAAATATACAGCCTTTATCCTTGTGGAGTTTCAGCCTAGAGTGGAAAAAGGAACCAGATTTAGACAACTGGGATGCTGCATGATAGGCATGACTCGATATATTTATGGATTTAGTTAATTTTCTGTCTTGTTAAGCCTAACTTAAATAAAATTACTTAATGTTCATGAAGCTATTTTTTATCCACTGGCATAGAAATTTCCATTTCAGTTAAAAGAGAAATCTAAAGTAAAATTCACAGAAGTGGATACAAGAAGACATTAATTAGTGTGTATCAATGTTGGAGCAAACTTAACATTCCACTAAGTTTTAATGAGGGCTTTGCCAATAACATTATGTGGCAAGCCTACTGGCTAGGTCATCCTTTAAAAAACATCCAGTACAAAGTGCAAGTCCAGCTCCAAGACTCCAGTCTCAGGATTTATATGCATCACCATTTGCTACCTTTTAATTTCTTACCATTTACTATATATGTAAGAGATGAGTTAGTCTTAATTATAGAAAAATATCTTGCAGTGACTTTGTTGTCTTTTTAAGGATAATTACTGACTGAACTTATATTCTTCGAACATTTTTCAAAAGGAAGGTTTAGGTGTAAGTTTTACCATTAAAATGCATCCTCACTGCAGTCCTTTAAAGTCTGTCTGTGTGGTCTAACAGAACATGTATTTTTTTCTCTCTTTAGAGTGATAAATATCATTACTTAATGTTAAATAATTTAGAGATGAAGACAGTATCCTGAAAAAATAATCTCATAAAGTTGCTTCTCTTCTTTTTGTTCAGACACAATAATGAAAACTGTCATTCCTCTCAGTGCCTTAAAGACAACATTTAGGAAATCGAAATTTTAAAATTCAGGTTGATTTGCCTCCCATAAATCAAATAACATTCTGATTTAGTAGCATGGAAGATTAAGTGCAAGTGCAAGGGAACTAAGCATTTGACAAAAAGAAGTTTTTAACGTTTACAAAAATATAATAATGTATCGTAATACAAGAAGTACAAAACTTTTCTAATTATGAACGTTCCTGAAATAAGTGCTTCATGTATAGTAAGATAATAATTTCCATATGAATCAAGTGAACCTCTCCAAAAAGTATACCTTACTTGATACACCAAACCTGTGCTGAACAAGCGCTAGTTAATGTCTCTTTTACATCTTAAACAAGTCATGCTCAATCTTTCTGCCTAGGAAAGCTATATAACTCGCTATTAGCTCAAAATTACCCTGTATGCGCCAAGGAGTAATTCTGTGTACTCAAGTTATTAACAATATTTTCGGATACCCCACAAGTAGTGCTGCATAAGAAAAAATTCCTGCTCCTAGAAGACCTCTGGCCTGTGTTTCAGTTCTAAGAGCTCCTCTGGGAAGACTAATTTAGAAGAAACCTTGGGATAGTTTAAATTGTCTCATTGCCCACAGGATGCTCACATTAGTAAGAATTCTTCAGTGTTGTTCGCTTCCTGTAAATGAAGTACCAGCAGTTTTTGCACACAGAATCTTTAGTGAATTTTATAAACTGGAAGCAGCAGATAAATCTGTTTTCAAAATCCACAACCAAGTAATATGAAAAAGGAAGTTCTTATTCATTTTTCACTTCAGTTATAAAGTATTTCATGTGTCCTCTCATGTTCTATATTTTTAACAAGAGAAGAGTGTGTGTGTGTTTGTGGCTGAGTGTGTGCTGAAAAACACAGTGGTCAGCATTTATCCTTTTTACCTTTCACTTAATTACACGATCTTTCAGCCAAGCAGAGTTTAGATTGAAGTGTATGAGTGTTACCAAAAATTAGGCAAAATAAAAAACTCCTTAACACCAATGTAGCATTAAGAAGCAGGCATTCTTTATTTGGCCGGATGCACAGAGGGATAGCTTCTCCCAAATCTGTGCATGCTGGGTGGGGGGAAGTTCCTGTTTATATTCTGTATTTTACATACATATTCATTGACTGTCTCAGAATAAACGTGCATATGATAATCATTTCCCCCAAGTCATTAACATATTTCCCCTCCCCTTTACGCATGCATTCTTCTGTCCTGGGGGTCTCTCTGGTGGTCCCTGGTGGTCGTAGACCCCAATGTTCCAGTTGACCTGGCTGAGTTGGCAGGACACTGGGGCTGGTGAACTTCCAGTTCTCCTTCTTACACAATGGGCACTGTGCAGTTCTATAGGCCAGTGGTTTTTGTAGAACAAGCATTGTGTTAGCTCACCAGGTGTAGACAATTTATCATCTGGTAACATGAACATTTGGTACCTTTAGTATTTTGCTTCTTTTTCTATTAAGTTTGGTTCCACAGATTATTCCCCAAACAGACCTATTATTATTGTGTTCTTTATTTCCATGTTTTACTTTATTTATGTGTTCTGTTAAAGGGCTAGCAAAAGTTCTTAAAATCAAATATACTTGTACTTCCACAAGTCCTGTGCCATCAATCCTACCTCCTAGATATATGAAAGGACAGCCTCAACAACAGTGTGAGAGGCAAAAAAGTCAAGTAAGAAATTCTCTATACTGTTTGAGACAAAGTAATATCCCACAGAAAGAGTAGACATCACTGACTGCACAAAATATTTCTTTTTATGTGTGTATGGTTTTTGGTAAAGATACCAAAGTTGTTTTACTGAACTATGAATTAGAGCTAATAAGAGGATCTTAGCACCTTCACCTTCACAAAAAACCCCACTAACATTTATTACCCTGGGGCAAATTCACTACCATAGGAATGCATCAAACTGGAAAAGTAGATACACATTTTTCAAAATGACTTTAGAAACCTGTCAAGCCCGATCGTTATAGCAGACTACGAGTTAGTGTATTACACACATTATTAATTATTATACACATTATTACATATACACATACATAGACCTTGTATAAATTGACTTTGCAATAGTCCAAAACATCAACCACCTTACACAAAAAAGAGAAATTCAGCTGTACATACTATAGTTGTAAATATGCAAAGAGAAATAGGAAAAGCTCCTCCACACACCCTGTTTTGGAAAAGGGCAGACACTTGTTTATTACCAGGTTGCTTCAACAGATGTCTTTACTCAATTTTGTGATAGTTCCCAGTATTAATTGCCACAGAGAGATGTCAATCTGAAATGAATTTACATCTCATATACTTGCAATGCTCACATATAATCTTAGGCAATTTATCCTAGTTTTGTTTAATAGACTCAGATCTGCCCAGTCCCAGTTTTTGGTGGTGGTACTTTGGGGTAATTCACCATTTTTACTTCCAGAAGGAAAGCATAGTTTAAAAGGCTGGAATCTGACTTTTTCATATCCTTTGTGAAGTTCATTGTGCTCCTCAGTTTTGAACACATATTTTAACTTCTAATTCATTTCAAGAGGCAAGACAAATTCTATGGTCTTAATTTAATCTGCTGCTGTTAGCCAAGCTGTATTACATAACCACACATTTGGAGCAATCTACTGAGACTTCTATTTTAGTCTGGAAGAATGACAGTCAAACTCAAAGACATGCATATGGTACTTTTTGGTTCTTTCCTTCTCTGACCTCTGCTGTATTTCACATAGTTCAAATCCCACAAAGTGGATTCAGTAAGAAGGCAAGAACGGAAGAACCTGATCTCTGAGCTTATTCCAGATTTATACTTAGTGTTTGAAGTCATCATTTGAAACTAATCCTTTTAATCTTTTTGCTTCAAATTTATTTGAAATCCAATAAACCAGACGAACTCCAGTCCTTTCTTTCTCCAAACATACTTACACTTCCCAGAGTTTCATGCCCCATCTGTTTTCCTGAACTACTGCGACCCTATCTTTATTCCATTCAGAACAAAGGAAATATGTTAAGAGAGTGGTAACATTGTTTCCAAGAGAGGAAGAATAAAAGCTGCTTTGTTTACAGAAGGCTGGTGCCGAGCTTTCCTGAGCTACAAGGGAAACTTCGAGCAGCACTAGGATAATTATCTCTATTTTTCACTGGCAGAACACTGTGAAAAGCAACCACTTCTTCTTCTTCTTCTTAATAATAATAATAATTACAAGATTATCAATAAGATTAATAAATAATATTAATAATATTAATAAAATTTATCATAGGAATAAAAAGGAATAACACAAGAAGTTTAGTGTAAATCAGAGCTGGATGACTTACATTTCCATGTCCCAGAGTCATCCTACAAAGTCAGGAGTAATTGTCCTGCATTATATCTACATTATACCAAACCTTCTAAACAACACAAGAGTGCTCCCTTAGTGCTTAGTTCCAGATGATCCAGTAGGACTTTTGTGGCCTTCAGTCGGAGTGGAGCTAGTGGCATGCCAGGTTACCTGATGTGCTGTGAAACTGGCTAAGATATTGAAACTTATTCTGACATTTTAAGATAATAAACTGGAGAGTCTGTGCCCTCTTTATTTGTCTTAGTTGTAAGCTTATTTTAGATCAAGGAGAACAGCACTTGTTTTCACCTGTGATCTCTCTATTGGTGTCTATACGGTTCATGGTATGATTTCTAATATAGCAACTTTTGGCATAAGTGGATTAAGATGGTCTCTTGCCACCTGAGCTGAGGCTTATCATAATTCTCCTAGTCATTTACTAGGTTTGTGATGCAAGGTTACCTTTCTAGAAATATTCGTTTATCACTTTCAATGATTTCCAATGATTTGCTGTGCAGTAAGCCACGTTGTTCAAAATCCTTTAGGATTTTCTTTAATATATTTTGCTAAAAGCTTTTCCTTCCGTAGAAACTTTAATAGATTTTTTTTTCCTATACATGTTGCTAGTTTTAAAGAAGGTGACTCTTTTACATATTAAACCCCCTCACCTCTTATCTTTTAAAGAATCTCTCAAATTCAGTAAGCAAAAATGTAACACTTCTCACTATTAATACAGAGTCAGAAATTAAATGGATTACTTTGTGAGAACTGAGCAATATCCCTGCTGTATCTATTCCTATCAAACCCTGATTAAATAACTGTACATTAAGAAATCATATTAGTGTATATTAAAAAAATCATAATCAGTGTAAACTAATGAAGATGAAGGATTGTACCTTCAATATGTTTTTCCCCCCTTATCCAAATTCTTTTTTGTTGTTTCACTTTCATTCAAACAAAACAACACAGAAATGATCACAAATTATTACTTTCTTCGGAAGTAAATTTGTTTATATTTTTTTCTTTTGATTAGCTGCTAAAAATCCTGATTAAATTTTATCAAACTGATTGTAACTAAATAAGAATTATTAAAAGGACAAGGAGATTCCTAGATTTTTTGAAATGCAAATCGCCTCAAATGAGAAAGAAAAAATGAAAGCACAGCAAAATTTGTGCTAGATTCTTCTGCCATTAACATTTATCCATATTTTTTATTTAATTTCAAAATCAAGCATGCAAATTCTGTTAGCCTGGTGCTAACATGCAGGAAATAATTAATATCTTAGTAATATTGTACATACAAAATCCTATATTTTGGTGCTGGTAATAATGGTGATTAAGATAATCATAATAATAACAGCAAAACAATAAACTGGGAACTTAGTATTGCAATTAAAACGTTTATTTTCCAAAACATAATTTGTTGCTAAGAATGTATATAATGTCCGTTCTCTCTGTTCCTAAAAAGATTTCCACCATGTTTAATTGCTTGTTCCTGTTCAACACAGTCCAGTTTGACCTGTTTTAATTCAGGAAACAATATATTTATCCTGATATACTTTAGAATGAGCAAAAATAAATACTAGCTTTGTTGTTTTCTTTTTAACACTTCCTAATTCAGTAATTGCACTTTAAAGCACGGACCTTTATGCCAAGATATATGGTGCATTAAAATATTAAAGGAATGTTGTAAGGGCTCACAGGCCATTCTCACTTTCTTGGCAGGTGATAAATTCTCCTTTTATATTTGAAATATGAGATTGCCATAGAAAGAGACAGAGAGCTGCTTTTTTAAAACTCCAGTTTTTGAGACTTTTGGAATCATATTATAAATTCATCTCATTATTTCCATTTCTATTCCATCCCTACTGCTATATGTGGAAGGGTTATGATACAGACAAGGTGTTTTATTCAATGAATCTTGATATATATCTTTTCTATTTTACTGATTCCTCAAGTACCTCTTCTGAAATGTCTCAACTAATCACAAATCTTAATTATGACTTTAAGATATGCAACTTATGAGGCTCAGACATTTTAAATGAATGTCATTTTATAGAACACTTTCTCGTTAGCAGAGATAAATATGCATGATCCTAAGTGTTTTGTATGCAGGTTATATACTCAAAACTTGACCCTAAAGGCTGCCCTTAACGGAAGTAGGTTTTTTTATCAGCAGTGCTAGAGATGAAAACAAGATATGAAGTTGACTTTTATCTTTTTTTGTCTTCTCAGTCTGTACCATATTCGACCAAAAAGTTCTTGTTTATTTTATTTTTTTCAGATTTCAGCAAGCCTGTGCAGCTAAGCAAAACTGGTGAAAGTCTGTTAAGCATAAAGGAAACAAAATCCAGCCTTTAGGACTGATCTGTTCAGTTTACCAATATGGCTTTCTATAATGTTCACCACAGCAGATAGTATGGATTTTTCATAATAGAGATATTGTATTATGATAAAACAAATTCAAGATCTCTATTTGAGATCTTGCAGTTTCTATATGTAGTATGATTCTGCTCATCACCTATTCTGTATGGAAATAGCAGTTATTGGCTATCCTGTATAATAAAGAACTAGGCAAGGTATATTAATAAAGTCAACTTACAGTCTTATGTAACAGACTGGGAAAAAAGTACATAGAAAGACAGTTTTTCCATCTAATCCCTTGCTGCCTTCTCCAGTATACAAATAAAGCATGGGTTGGAAGAGACCAGCTCTTCTGGCTGTCTTGTGTCCCCTGCTGACCAGGGGATCTGGCCCAGCCATGGGTTTATGAAAGACAGGTCTTGCTTCACCTTCCTGATCTCCTTTCATCACCAGATGATTTGATTTCTAGTCAGGAATACACGAGAAAAATCGGTAAGAAAGAAGATACAACTGCAAAGTTGCTGTAAGAATAAAGTTAACTTTGGAGCTCTCATGCTGTGTGCACCCTTAGTGCTTGCCATTCAATCAAACCTACTATTCAATAAAAAATTAAGTAGAGGGTTTTTTTGTTAATGGTATGGTTTGATAATACCTCCCAGTTCTTCCATCTGGATCATCTACTTATTTTTATGTTCTTTGGAAGAAAAGACTGGTACTCAAAACTGACTGCTACAGGTTCACTCGGCAAATGCTCGAAATGTTTGTCTATAACATCAGAAAATAGACTTTCTCTGGTAACAGAAAAATTGTTTGCAAATTACCATCAAGTAACTAGAATACTGTTCTTTCTCCCTTACTAACTGATTCAAAAAATTTTCTTGAGAAGTCAGAACAGCAGAGAGGTGTCACTCCACGTATAGCAGCAATCATCAAAGTTCAATTACAGTGTTCAGGCTATTGAACAAGAGTAAATATGTTTATATGCTAAATAGCCACCAATTCATCATTTTGGGCAGGGGAAACAAAAGGGTGAATGCAGACTTTATTACATGGTCAGAAAAGTTAATTACACTTTTTCAAAGACTGAGACCCACTTTTAACAAACTATAAAATACTGAGCCTGTCAGTTCTCTCCGTCTTATTGCTTTCCACCTCTTGCACTTAACTCTTTCAGTCCCAGTTCACTACAGTTGTGCAAGAAGTGTCATTAGATGTCATTACCATCACAATGGAGTCACTAACATACCTACCACAGAGCTGAGAAGGCTATTTCAGGATTCAAAATTAAAGTGCATTAATTAATTTTTCATGCAAAAATTTTTATGTACTGCATGTCATTAAGCCATGCTCTTGGGACATGAACATCATGTTGGGTACATATAACACAGCTCCCAGTGAAGTAACTGGGAGATTTGCAGACAGAGGAGGCAGGAATAATAGGTGTTCAAGATTTTCCTTTGCATGACAAACAGTTTCATCTTGCTATCCACATTTCTGAAAAATATATTTCATTAGAATTTGCTTGAAGATATTTAAAGATATATATATATTTTATATATATTACACGCATATTTATTGCTATTTTAAATGTTGCAAATATGTGTATATATATCTGTTCTGACATATTTTTATGTATAAGTCCTTGACATATGATGACAAGAAATAGAATTGTGTGCCTGATTCTTTTTTAGCTCTAATTCTCAATTGCTTCATAAATAATAAATAATTTTCACATTGGGAAATGTTATCATCAGTGCTTTGTTGCTGTGACTTGTTTGTTTTGTTCTGATCTGTTGCTGTGGGCATCTGGGAAAAAAACCCCACCATATTTTGGGGAAAAAAAAAAAATCACAGGAAAGAATGTTTAATTCCAGAATATTAAAGTTTAACAAGTATTGGTTCTTAAATTCAAGATCATTAGTGATGAGGGAGATGGAATAGAAAATAAAATTGAAATATCCTTTAAGTTTTTGCATCATGTAATTTCACATTATTTTAACCTCTTGCACTATTAGGAGTCTTGAAAATTGTATAACCCTTGTGAAACAGGTATTTAGAAAGATTGCTTTACCTGTCTTTGGCAGAGTCAAGATTTACTTCTACTTTAGCACTTCACTTTCTGCTAAAGGTAGATTTTATGCTAGAATTAATTTTTCTTTTGGAAGAAGGAAGTTTGATTTAAAATAATTTTAGAATACTCCACCTCAAATTAAGTACCTTTTCCTTGATAATCACCCTACGTTATTTTTAAAATTCTTTATTTATTGTGAAGGAGAAAGAAACAAGAGAATACTTGACTTTCCAAGGACAATGGCTTGGTAAGTGAAATGTGTTTGGCCAGAAAATGCCTTATTGTACATAGGTCAGAGTGTAAGTGGTAACAAAGTGATCTTCTATTGCACAAAGAAAAGCAAACTTGATCTGACTTGTGAATCTTACACATCATGTATGTATTTATGAAAGGAGCAGATATCATGATACAAGTGGATAAATCTTGTAAGGCATAAAATCACAGAAATCAGTCTTTGGCATCAAAACGTTATTAGTTTTGCATAGTGACGTTCATTTTTCTCATGCAAGTGAAACACATTAGCCTTCTTTTGCAAGGCTGTTAACAGTTAATTCCACTAGCTCTGGTAACAACAGAAGTTTAGGATATAATAATATGCCTCAGCCTTGTCAAGAGACATGTGATGTACCAGCTAGTGGGATTAGTTATTTTTACCAGTTTGTATGTGGAAATGCTAACATCAGGAAAAGGCACATTTATAATGTCTGATTATACATCCTCAGAGGCTGCAAGATTTGAACTCTAAGGTTCTTTTGAAGAGTTTGAAAAGATTCTTTTGAATCTTTTGCAACTGTAATTTAAAGCCAGTACATATTAAGTGGCTGATAGCATTAATAATTATGTTTAGGTGCAGGTTTGTCGAGACAAGGAACAAGAGAGGAGGAGCGTGAGAAAGTATTTTAACATTCCTGTTAGGATAATTTGAAGCAACACATGCTCATAAATGCACTTTTCTCCATTTTGATAACTCTGTATTCTTATTGAGTCAACCAATTGTAAAATTCAGCAAGCAGTTTGATACTTGTCAGACTCTTGGGACTTAACCCAGATTCACTAAGCTTTTGGTACATTAAAGACACAATCAGATATTTTTACAAAAGTAGGCACAGGTGAAAAAGAAGCACAGCTGCTACTGCCTCAAGGCTGTATTTATTGAGTCCAATCTTAAATTGTGTGACATCTCTGAACAAAATAAGATAAGTAGAAGTGATTTTAGATAAAGATCCCAGTGGCTAACTTACTTTAATTAAAGATGTTTCAAAAGATAGAAGAATCGAGAACAAAGAAGAGAAAAGAAATGTGCCATGCGAATTATCAGGCAATTGCTTCAAAGGTAAACTTGTAAATTTCTCAAATGGCCTGACTAAAGTCAAATAAAAATTTATTCAATGGATCTTATTTGATTTCAATTTTTATTACTTCTATGACTGTGGTTTGACAAAATATGAAGTTTTTTCTAGACAGCTATTTGCAATTATTTCAATCTGAATTAAAGATATTCAAAGATGTCCAATATCACTCTTTAATGTTTTTCAGATGAAACCAGAACTTCTTTTCCAATAACTTCTAAAACTAGTATGTTTGTGCTTGTTTTCCTCTGGTTGTAAAATGTCGAACAAACAGATCACCAAAGGTAGCAAAAGCAAGAATAAATATAACTAACATACTGATTAGAATGTGGTTCTAGAATATGGCTTCAGAGTACACAAGCTTAGAAAAGTATTTAGGCTCAATGATATGAAAATCTGAGACTCAGCATGAAGCACACAGATGACCAGAGAAAATACATTAAAAATATTATTTATAAATAGCTTAAAAGAAAAGCCAAGCAAAGTTTTCTGATTATTGGCAGGACAGAAAACCGACAGTGAGGGGGCCAATGTCTGTCATCATTCCATGTTGGAGTATCAGAAAATAACACTATCGATAAATGTATATGAATTTAAGGTTAGATTAAAAATTTTCAAAGCAGTCTGGTTTAGAAATTTCCTCAGGTGGCTCTGAGAATTGGCTTAATCTGTCAAGCCTGCGGCAGTTCCCTTGGAGCTCCTGTAGGACAGGTGAGGTCCCAGAAGGCTGAAGCCTGTGCAAGCCTAGTAACATTCGTTAGAAAGAATTCTGAGATCATAGACTAGTTAGACTACCTTCTATTCGTAAAAAATAACAGAAATAATTTTAAGTATCTACCAAGAAAGATCAACCAAAAAATATTCGTAAGTCCCATTAAGTTGAAAAAGAAAACAATTTTGTATACTATACACTTAAGTATATTTGAACTACCTGGGGTTTTTTAATCTTTACAGTTGTGTGACATTACGAAGTGATTTGTCCAGGTGACAGAAAAGGCCAAATTCAGGGAATAACTAGCAATCCTCAATTATCAAAGTGGAAACATAACAGATCCATTGTAGCCTTTTGCAGGAAAAACAAACCCAAAACCTTCCTTACTGTTCATGATCCAGAAAAGTTACCAGATTAAGACAAAGGTCAAAGATCCTTGCAGTATTTTGGATTGCCTGGTTCTGGTATTACTCAGTGTTGTATTTATAATTTATTTTCAGGATAAAAGTAGGAAACAAATAGTTGTAAGTACTTTGAGTGTCAGAATAAGAATGTAAATAAACTTTTCTACTGGCATGTTTCCAGAGGGACATAATACTTAGTGGATATCTAATTTATGGACAATTGTGTCTGAGCATAAGACTGTATGAGTAGAAGTGTATTTTCATGCATCCTGCTGCTAAGGATTCATTTAGAACACTTCAACATTTCATGTTGAAAAATACTGCTGTTTGAAAAACACGTCTGCTGTTTCAGGGTTGTGTGTCTTAAAACATTTTCTCTGCATCTTAATTTAACTCAATTTAAAATGCTCCACAGAAACATCAGACTTCTGTGATTCAGAAAACTTATCTAGAAAATTTGCAGTAACCTATGGCTACAAAAGTTTGTTTAAGAGCTTTGAAGATTGTAGATATTCATTTTAAGATTCCTGCATCCAGGAATTCATTTGCTATACATTCTTATTAAATATTTGCAAAATGCTTTGAATCAGAATTCCATAAAATGTTTCTCCTGTTAACATAAAGTTGCTAATGTAAAAGTACATTACAAATGGAGACCAGATGCCAAAGAGGCACTTTCAAGCTAAATAAGAGTCAGTGTACGACACTAGGTTTTAGTCTTGACCTTAAAGTCAATGTTTTAAATTCTTGCATATGCCCATTAAACAATATTTAAAGGCAACAGTTATTATATTTACCCACATCAATTTTTTTAATGATATCAGATAAAAAATATTATCCCATCTGTCAACAATAAATGCTCACTCTTGTTTGGCTGAACAACATTTTTCAGATAAAATATCCAATTGCAAATTAGTACATATTTGTTGTAAATCCAGAATGGATGTTGGGGTCCTGCAGCCTTCCCGAAAGCTTCGCGAGTGTCCGGTGGTGCCGTGACGCGTTCAGCGGTGTACACACACACACACACACACACAAAGGCATATTTAGCCAGAGGCAAACAGTTGGAGGGGTTTTCCTTATGTGTTCCACGAAATAGGTTTATTCCATGAATAGTCAGGGAAGGAGAACCCAGAACAGTGGAGGGTTCAGGGTTAAATACCAGGGGCAGCGGGGGCGGAGAGAAGGCAGGGTAATACAGCTTCAACCAATAGGGGCAAGCGAGGGGAGGAGCAGGGTACAGGAATAAGTGGGATGCCAACCAAGGGAGAACAATCTAGAACAGAACCTTATAAGGGAACAAGGAGTGACAGGCCTACAGGCCAACCAAACAGGGGCAGATTAACATAACGTGGTAAGGAGAGAGACCTTCTCCTTCACTACAACCCATGGGGAGATCCCAGACTTCGGAGATGTCCCTTCACTGGACCTCTGTGGCTCCGGGGCCCTCTGGTCTGTCGGTCTCACCTGTGGCTGGCACAAACACTGCAGCATCCCCTGCTGCAGACTCAGCCACCTCCACACATATTTGTCAGTACTTTATTATTTTTGAACTTAAATGCGTATTTGCCGACAATTTCAATAGGAGTTTTAATGTTTGATCTGTTCTCATCTTTTGTATGGCAGTGAGCTATAGCCATCTCCTGTCTGGTATAACAGTCTTTCCAATATATATATGATCTTTCCATCCATATAAGGAAGAGACCTTTCTCTTTTAGATAACAGAATTAGTTAGGATTTTCACAAATGCAAGATAGCTATCTGTCAGTTTCAGAGTCTTTATCCCCAGATCTTTTCTACATCTCTTGGAGTTTAAAACAAAGCCTTTACTCCTTCAGTTGTCTTGTCATAGAGGTCAAGATAAGTGGCAGGAGTATATTTCTACCTATTATCTTTCATGAATTCTGTGGACTTTTTTCCTTGACTTAGAAGACTATTTTCATCCTACTGCACTTTTTCATCATAGCTTAAAATCTCAACAGGTCCTCCTGTGACTGCTCCTCATAGAGTCTGCTACAGCAGTTGTTTTTAATTGTCTTTGTCATATCAAGGATTGATAATGAGAGTTTTCATTAACCTTTCCCAGGCTGCTGTCAGGTGGGTCATACCTGTCATCACAGTGTGCTTTCTGGGACTATGAGTTTCTCGTCCCGGATAGTCACTGTGAAAAACGACGGCTGGAATCAATTATGCCAAACGTTGTGTGGAGTGAAAAGAGATCACTAAAATGAAAGATAGAAAAGGTTTTCGAGCAAGAATAGGAGGCACTAAACTTCCGAGAAGTTTAGTCCTTTCCTGTTTCCTCTCTGCTTTGAAAAAGAAGCAGGAATTTACTCCTTACCCGCAATGATAAGCCATTACAGAATTTTCCTGCTGAAACTGGCCTCATCACAGACTATGATGCTAGGGATATTGAGGAGAAGTAATACTATGTCTCATTCCCAGTATTCTTTACGTGGTCATAGAGCAGTGGTAATTATAGTACAACAGTTTACTTTTCCATACCAGATTCAGAAGTCTGAGTGGATTGAATAAAGGCATAAAATATGTAGAGTGTGAATAATACGGATTTAAACCTATGTCTAAATATTTTTTGATCCTGTTTTTATATTTAGGGGATGTCTTAGCCCTGACTGACAGAGAAGCAATGGAGTCAATCTGCTACCCTTACTCCCATACTTCAGAGATATATCCCCCTACAACTGAATTCCAGGTTAGATACCATAACTGAAACAGTTTTTCACTTCTGGTTGTTCAGTAAGCTCAGATATGGTTTGATCTCTAAAAGTCTAATGTTACACAGACAGGGAAGGAATCATTGGTACAATGTGAAAGATTATAGCCTCTGACAGGGAAAGAGTTGCACTTTACCCCCAAATTTTCAAAGTTGTTCTGAAGCTCAGTGCCTACTGTATCTATTGCAACACAGAATGGCTTTTCAGAAACAGAAGGGATTTTCAGAATCACTGAACTCAGTGGGAAAACTGAGCATCTGCTCCTCTAATGATAATGTCACTGATTGTGTGCCTTAAGAATAGCACTGGCTCTAGGGTATAACCAGTTTCCATTCCTAGAGTGGAAATGATTATGTTTAGTGACTACAAAAACAGAGGAGAAAACTTCCTTTTAGGGAAAGCAAGAAATTATCCTTGAGAATACTTCAAACTTCCACAGCATCTTTAACAAGTGGATAATAGTCTCTAACAATTCTCTTATAGTCTAATAGGTCTTCTTAACAACCTCATTTGTCTGTTACAAGCTGAAAGTAATTCTAATTTTTGAATAGCTGACATTAGCAATATAGCAAATACAACTGTGTTCTTGTACATATTTATGAATATAATTTTTATTCTGGCTGTATTATTTGAAAAATTGTTCATCAGAGATTCAAGTTTTTTAAGAAGCTAAATGAAGGCACCACAGTCATTTATATTAGCTGTTTGTGATTTTCTGGTATCATTAAATCATGAAATGATTTTTATAAGTCTCTATGGATTTCTTTATTAAGAATGACAGAAACATTTGGAATAATGTTAATTAGATTGTGTAGCTTTCCCTTGGTAGGTTCAGCTCTATTCTGCACTGTAACATATAATGGACTATGACTTACGGTACTACTTTGAGAAAATTATATTTGCTACTTTAAACTTGATGTCTCCATGTAATCCATTCCAAGATTTGTCTGTCATAACAACATATTAGTTCAGAGCAGTGGATGAAAAATAAGTGCATAAATGTTTCTACTGCTAGCTTCTCAGTATAAGAGACACTGAATATAATTTTCAAAAAATGAAACACATGATCAATGCTGCCATTTGGAATATACGCAGATTGTGAATACCACATTTACACACCACTGAACTTGAGCAGATTGCATTATTCAACATGTTTTGAATGGGAACCATCTTGCAGCCAACTCTTTTTGAGTATGACTGCAACAAGTCATACATGCCAGCTTTCAAACTGTCCAGTTAACTAGAGAGAGTGACTTTCAGTATCCTAAAGTTTTACCTGATTGTAACCAGGTTTTAATTTCAACTGCCATTATCATTTAATCTAATTCCTTCATTACCTCAACCTAGCATTGTTCAACAGTTTCATTATTTTTATTTTATTTTATTTTATTTTATTTTATTTTATTTTATTTTATTTTATTTTATTTCTGATTTGATCAGAATCACAGATGTGTGGAAGGGATCCACAAGGATCACTATGAATGGCTGCCTTGTAGTGTTAGCTCAGTATTTTCTGTCTTTCAGTAAAAAGAAACAAGATGTTGGCTATTGGCAATATTTTTAACTTCCTACTGACTCCTCAAATTATATTAATACATTGATATGAAGAGGACAAAATAAAAAAAATAAAGTTACATTGAAGTTTTAAAAAAAATAAATGCAAAACCAAACCAAATCAGTATTGGTAATCCAAACAATTTCTGAGTCAGAATTGTTTCAGTAGGTTCATGTATCCTTTAAATACCACTACAACTTAATGACCTGTCACCTCTCTGGGGTTTTGCTTTTGGTTTTGGAGCAGCAATTAGCTAGCATAGTATTCTATGTGTAGTCTTAAAAAAATCACTTCTTAATGTAAAATAGAGAAGAAATTTTAGGTAAGAGAAATCTAATTACCCCATTTTGGCCAGTGTGGTGGGTTAGCCTCTACTAAGGGCCAAACTCTCAGCGAACTGCTTGCTCACTCCCACTCTTCAGTGGGATAAGGGAAGAGAACAGGAAAGAGATTGCTTACTAATTACTGGCATGGACAAAACATACTCGATTTGGGGAAAATTAATTTATTCCAAATTAAAATAGATTCAGGTAGAGACAAATGGAAAGAACATTAAAACAATATCTGACCTCCCCACTCTCCCAAGCTCAGCTTCACTCCAGACTACTCTACCTCTCCCCCAACCAACTAGCGAGGGGTTGGGTGGGCTGTAGTCAGTACATAGCGGTTTCTCTCTCCTGCTTCTTTCTCCTGACACCTTTCACTTGCTTCAGTGGATGCCTCTCCTTCTCCTTCTTCTCTCACCTTCTCTCACAGCTTTTTCAGGTTTTTTTCCTCTCTTGTAATTTTTTTTTCTCCCCCTGTTGCAAACGAGTGGTTTGGGTTGCTCAAAGAATCACCAGCAAAGATATTGGCAAAAGCAGGTTGAATATTAAAATGAAAGCACAACAAAGTTCATTGGCAAGGTTTGCTCTACTACTTAGTTCATATTTAAAGCAAATTGAGAAAAATCAGACTAGAATCTAAAATCAATCAGTCTAAAACTAAAATCAGACTTAAAGGATCTACATGGAAGCTGGGGATAGAAAAAGGGTAAGGACAGGAACCAGGAAGGATAAGAGGGAATAAGGAAAATCTTCTTTGAGTCACAAAGTTCAGAATGGGTTCCCTTGCCAAACTTAGTCCTGGAATTGACCAGTGGTTTAAAAGGGGCTTTTTGGACAGCACAAGTTTCTGGGAACAGACAGTGTTTCTGAAAAGCTCAAGAGCAGCTTAGCCCAGGTGCTGTTCTTCAAGGCCAAAGACTAATGAGTATTTTTGAGGTCATAGTGTGGCCCAAGGGGGAGAGGAGAGTGTTGTACCAGCACATCCCCTGCACTCCCTCTAGCATTTCCTGCTCTTTCTCAAATATTTTTCTCCCAGAGGTGCTGCCATGGCAGCTGCTGGGCTCAGCTGTGCCCTGTGGTGGATCTGTTGGAACCAGCTGTGTCAGGGATAGGTCAATTGTGTCTTCTCCATATGGAGGCCACCCCTGCAGCACCCTGCTGCTGGCATCTGGGCACCTGCACCCAGCACAGTCAGAAAATCTCCACTTCTTAAGAGCCCTTAACTCTTGAAAAAAAAGTGGGTTTGGAGTCAGTTTGTGCACAGCTAACAGTGTTTCTGTTCAGCATCTCCTCTGAATAAAGGTTATGTCTTGTAAGCTATATTTTATATCCCATAAGAAAATAAATTACGGGCAGATAAAATAATCAATAAATCCTTTTGTGTTTACTGTTGTAAGCTATCATGCTGTTACTTCTCATTTTATATCAAGAGCATCCTGATATTAATCTTTTGAAATAAACATGTATAATTTAACCACCTTTCCTGTCTGCAACAAAAATCTAATTATTTTTTATTTCACAGTAATATCTTTCCATGAATAATAGTATCCTTTTGGCCTGGTAATAATCTTAATCTCCATTTTTCATAATAGCAAATGCTGAGAGCTTCCTGACAAGTAGATGATGTAATTAAGGTTACATTTTTTCACTACTGCCTGTGATTTTGTTCACAGTAGACATGCACATTTTATGTCACTGAAGATTAAGTATTATAGTCTTTTCCAATGACATTTGTAGCTAAGCACATTAATATTAAAGGTCAATGTCCCTTTAAGTGGATCAATAAGAACTTGACAGTATAATATATGATCATAGTTTCTTATCATACCAGGTTTTGTAGGGTTTGATTATGTCGTCTTCTTCTTATTCTTCTCCTATACAGTAAAGAGAGCAGTAAACAAGACGAAGACTATTCTCAGAAGAGCAATTCAGAATTATGGTCATTGTACTCCATGGAATGAATACACTGGACTTCCCTATGGGGTCTAGAAATATGTAGATGTCTGGAACTGTAGAGACAAAATAAATGCAATTCCATTACTAAGGTATCAAAAAATGGCATTACCAGCAATAAAGGAGGAAGACATAAGGGGAGTTTTCATGAAGTATTACAAATTTTTTCTCTAATCATGAGGAGAATCAAAGTGATTGTGGAAACTCCATCCTTGGAGGTACTCAAAAAAGGATTCAAAAAGGTCTTTAGGAATCTGATCTAACTTTAAAGTTATGTCTAGCTTTGAAGTTGACCTTTGTTCGACAAGGGGATTGCTCCAGAGATTTCTGCCAATCTGCATCAATCTGCGAGACTATGATTCTAACAGTTTATATCCTGAAGATGGTTGTGTTAACATATGTTACTACCATGTAACACAAGAAAAAAGTTGCATACTACCAAAAAAATCTGAATAGTTGTATGAGGAAAAATAAACAAACACTGTAAGCAAAACCTTCTAAAAACTTCATCTTAAAGGTTTATGGTACAATGTTTCACCATGTTGGTGTTTTATTGTAGCATATAATAGTTTTCTTATGTTTTTCTACATCCTAAAAAGGCTTATCCAAATCAGAATATTATTTTGTGTTCATTCTTACTTCCTCTGTAACTAAGCATTAAGTGGAGGAGTTCAGCTAACCTGAAACCTTTTGCCCTTAGTCTGAAAAGTAAAGTTCCTCATAATATAACTAGAGAGCAGCTTCTTTAAACAGCTTGGAAAGTCCAGTGTATTTTCTTTTAAGTAGTAGAATCCAGAAAACATTTTAACAAACTGCTGACACTAGTCATTATCAAAAATTTATATGCCTCTCTGTAGTAGGGTAAAATGTCTTGAGACTCATAAGTGGAAGTGCCTATTATTCTATCAACCCAAAGAAGATCTGAACCAATTAGTAAGATCATTACCTCAGGCCCAAAAATCCGTCTTGATTCTTCAAATAATCACATAAAACTGCATTGCAATGGGGTCACAAAGAATTGCCCTGGAAGCAAAAATATACAGGGTTGACATCTTGTGATCAAAATCTCACCAGAATGGGTGGGGATAACAAAAGCCAATCACTCAAAAAGCAGTGTCTGCATGATGCTTTGGAAGGGGTAGAGGAATTGGCAGGATCCATCACCTTCCAGGGTCAGGGCTTTGGCACTGCAGGATTCCTGTCTGCCCAAGCAGGAAGCGATATGGAGTGGTGATACATGGAGGGAAACTGATCTCCCCTGGAAAAGACTTTCTTGAGAGTTCAAAAGCAGAGAAAGCTGTGGTTTGAGTTTTGTGACACAGACATTGTTTTAGAGCCGGCACACAGAAGAAAACATTCAACTTAAGATGTCTTTTTCAGAGAAACACCAATTTTTGTGCAGAAAGATGGATTATTCTCAAGAATTATTGAGCAAAAATGGATTGGCCACTGAAAGCGCTGACAGTGAGAAGCATGGTTAATGAACTGCTACCACTAAGTCATACCACTAAGATTACTTTTGATGTGAACATAAGAGACAACTAATTTTGATAATCCTTTCAGCAAATTTTTATCATTGGCTCTTAGGGATTGCACGTGATAAGTGCAAGGATGAAATGAAAATAATGTAACTGTTGAATGGTTTATAATGGTAGTAGAACACAGCATAAAAATTCAATGTTGCAGGGGAAATTGAAATCAGAATTGAAGCGGGAAAGGGGTGTGTAAGGATAGTGGTGTCCATCTAGTTTTCATTACAATAACTTATGTCAGTGATAAAACTATATCCCGTCAACAGGCCTCAGCCTCATTTTTACTAAGTCTGGTTTTTTCCTCCCCTATAATGCCTTGGAAAATATTGCCACTATTAAGCCTCACTATGTTTTTAAAATAGAGAATGAGTCAAATATCCTAAATATCCTTCTGCTTCTTGTTTCCAGTTATGTTTCTTTTTCTTCTTTTTTTTTTCTTTTTTTTTTTTTTGTTGTATACTTTTAAGGTCACAGATAGATTAATTTTTGGGGGTTAAAAGCCCATGAAGAGCTAGTATCTACAGTATATGTTAATCAAATTAAAGAGTATTTTTAGTGTTTTTAAAGAGGTAAGTTTATCCTGTAGTGGTGCAGGCAGTTGAGACTGCCCAGACCCTAGAAAGAGAGGCTGGTCCCACAACCTGGTGGTCTGGAGCAGAGCTTTGACTGCTCACTCAGTGAAAGCAGATCTCTCCCCTAGTTCAGCAGCCAGCAGGCCCTGTTACTACGGTAATTTGTTCTCCCCCTCCCTGTTCCAGGCATAAGTCTTTGAATATTCCTTTCACCTCATTAATATGTATAGGCTCTGGAAGATTCTACTTTGTTCGATACTCCATTGGTTCCCTCCTGAAGTCCCTCCTCTGTATTGCTCCCGTTGGTTAATGTTTTATGTCCCTGCCTTAACTCCTCCCCTTAACCCTCAGATCATTGGTTGCTGTTGCTCTCTCCGCCCCCACTCAGTGGGGTATAAAGCCCTGTGTAACCCTGCCCTCGTGGCTTTTTTGTTCCTGGAACCTTCACCCTCAATAAACCTGTATGTGGAACCCATACGGAGAGCCTCCTCTTGGTTTCTTTATCTCCGCCCGCGCCTCAGAACATCCGCCCTGGAAAACCCGCTCGGGTGAGGAGCCAGTCCCTTCAGCATGAGAGGGTTTGCGAGCCGCCTGTGGTAAACGCCGCAGCCCCGGTGTGGGACAAGATAGCTATCCTCTGGGCTTTCAGAGACGGGCAGCGCGCGGTTTTACATATCCAACTGTCAGTCTCATCCAAGAAACAGCAATTTAAACCAATGCTTGTGTTGATTCTCAGTGGATAGCTGCTTTCAATGCTCATTAAAGATGCTCCTCTGCTGACCACAGAGAGCCCTCAGAAACAATTGCAGAATCCAGATCAGAGAAAAATATTTGGTAGTGAGAGAGCAAGCACCCTTCTATTTGTGATTAAGACAATTTTCAAACATCTTGTACCATTGAAAATATCTTTGAAGGAATGTATATACTTGGCAGCTAACAGCTGCTGTTGTAATTCTTTTATCAAGGCTCCCAGTGGATTCTTTGAAACTGCTTAAACAGGAATAATAAGCCTTGCACCAATACGTGGCCTCACAAAATACAGAATGGTGGTCTTGGGATGATAGGGACAGAATGACAGCAAAATGCCATAAATCCATTTTAACTTTAGATGAAATTCAAAAACATAACTCCTTGCTAGCGCTGTTTCTTGTCATCTCTAATTCCCTGATGTGTAAGTGAATGAAGCATTTGTCAGGAGAAAAATTAATTTGACATCAAAAAGAGTAACTTCTTAGTGAACATAACTTTGCAGAATCACAAAGATGACTGATTGTGTGCTATTTATCATCCAATCTTCATTTAATTGATTTTTTTTGTTTACTTTTTACTGTTGCTCTCATGCTTGCATCCATCCATAACCCATCATTTGTTGATCTCAAAAGTTAGATTTAGCCTTTTAAATATTGCAGCATTTGGTTTTACCACTTTTTGGAAATTTCATCTTGTGATTCCCAGGTTTCACTGACATATTCAAGAACCTTGTATTTTTTCTGAATCATCTGCAGTACTAAAGGGGAATTCTATTAACATTATCCACAAACAGTGTCCCTGTTGTTAGCAGTATGTATCATGTGCTATCATTTCTTTCAAAATTCTACTGCTGACACCTGGTCTGCCTTTAATTTAAGGCTGCTTGTAAAAGAATTAACAACAGTTTGTACCAGAAGTTATGAGATACAAAATAACTGGAGCCTGATGTAAAAATATTCTTGTTAGATTATGGTATCATTTTAGAGCTACAAGGTTTGCTTGACTGCACCTTTTCCTAGTCTAATATTAGGCAAAACCAACTAAAAGTGTCTACTGGAATTTTTCTGCCACATCACTTTTCATGAATGATACTCTTCTGTCATGTGTGGAGCCATCAACCAAAGACTTTAAGAAAAACATAAGCCAAAAAATCCTCACTTTTCAAGGGCTTTATTTTAGAATTCTGTACAAACAAATCATCAAATTAGCACTTTTGCATTGTCAACCTGAATAACCTTGAAAATCAGCTAATGCTTACCAGTTTTCCTATGCAACTTCCTTTCTTTTCTGACTTTCAGTCCTACTTCACTATGATTTAATTTTTAAATAAGATTGGAAGATTAAATACGCTACCCATTCCTTTGGTTTCCTTTTTTCTTTTCGGAAATATTGAGTAGTCACAATATTATTTAAATCTCCTGGGCAACAGATAAAGACTTTTCTTTTTATCTTTAATTTAAAAGTAATTTCTGCCTTTCTAGAGGTTCCCTCTTCCCTCCTTTTGAAAAAATGTGTCTTCCTAGTATTTATTAAGATTTAAATGAATTAAAAAAATCCAAAGTTCCCAATAAGAATTTCATTGCACAAAGATCTACAGCTACCCCAAATCCTTTCAGTTTAGAACTTCTCAACTGTAAAAACCAAACAGCAGGAATGTATTACAACTTCAATATTCCCTGATGGTTGCATAGTGTTTAGAGCTAGGCATACTAGTATTAATACTACTAGTTAACTTGTATGAAGCTTCTGAAGTTCTCATTTAAGTGAGGGAACATAAATCACATCAGAATCAAATTGGAGAGGGAAAGGAAGGGAAAGGAAGGGAGATAGAGGGAATCACAGAAATTATGTATCATCAGTAACCTTGAATTCTGTGCAGACAAAGGTCTCAGCTGGAGAGCGAATACCAAAATCTAGCCTGAAATAATTTTGAACTATCCATCCTTTTGAAGGAAGAAGAAGGAGGGTGAGAAAGATTCAGAGCTGTTGTTTAAGGATTGTGGGGATTTCAGTCCTGATACTTAGCCCAGTAAGCCACGCTTCTGGGAGTAAGCATTTAATCCTTTTACAAAATTTGTTTCTGGATCCAAATTTATCTAGTGCATTAAATGGATAATCCTGCCTTAGTCTGTCAAAATCTTTTCTGGCACTAAAGAGAACAGGAAGTGCTGCTAGACATTTTTAAGTTAATATTTATCAAGATTTCAGAAAGGTTAGCTATTTTTTAAAACATCTTCTGTCACCGAATTCCAATTTATTTGGATATCTAAAATCAGAAGCAGTACTTATAATTTTTACAATAAGTGTTAAATGAGCAGTTAGAAGCTCTTTTTAGTCTTATATTTCTTTATTAATAACCTATTTTACTTAAGCAATGACACTTAAAGGACCAGGTAACATAAATTATATTATTTTCATGTGAAATACTGATTTAAAAAAGATGACTATTTCTATATTACAGAAATTGCTTTTCTTTATTAACAGGGTGTTTTTTTCATATTAAATAGCTTTTTTATTTTAAAATTTGTTTTTAGTTTCAAAACATATTTAATTTATGAGGTAAAGAATTTAACAATGAAGCATAAGGACATCCAGGAGGGTAATTTTAGGCTTGGCAGTAAAAAAGATTCCTATATATTGGGAAATAACAAGAAAGGAAAAAGTAAAATGGGGGGAGTAAAAAAAGGATAAGGAATTAACACAAATAAAAATCAGTTTGATACAAAAGAGACTTTCTCTTATCTTTTGAAAATATGATGTAATAAAATACATTTGTTTAAATAAATGTAACTTCCCACCCTGAGTTCATACCCTGGGTCTAAGATTCAAGCACAGAAGTTAAAATACGTGTAAGATCTCTATGCACATATACATTTGTTTATTTGTAACCTTCCTCTTTTGCACAGATCTCTATGCTTATTCCAAGTCTTCTGGTTGCATTCAACTCCAAATGTAAAGTGTTGCATCAAAGCTAATGTGCTAAATTCTTTAACCTGACAACTGAAAATATCCCCTAAAATGTACCAGGACATGTTTAGATGAAGCACTGTTCAATACCTCTCTTTCCAAGCTTTAGTATCTGTTGTGTGGAACATTTGGTGTTTATAGAAAGCTCCCAGTTAGTGAATGTGTTGAATTTAATTAGGTCATTATAAAATAAGTGTTTATAAAAAACGTAATTTGCAAAGTTCTAGAGTTATGTCTTTGGAAGATTTCTGTAGGACAAACTAGGCAGGAAAGAAGAGGAACGAATCATTAATTAAAAAAAGTTAAAGGGATGAGGGAGGAAGAAATGCCCTACTTATTCATATTATCCTTTGTTATTTTCATCATCTAGAACATGGCATATAGTTAAGTACATAGTCAGTCATCTCACCTTGGCTGAGGAGAGCAACATGTACAGAGGCTTCATCCAGACTTGCCTACTATCTTTTGAAGGCAGGATAGACAACTGTGAGAAGGGGAAAGAGAAAGGAAGTAAAGCACTTGCCGGGGCATGCTGAGGTAGGGAAACTAAATCTCTAGTATTCCAAGTTGGTTGCTACCATTTCTTTAAGGAAGGAATGGAAGGGAAGGGAAAGAGAGAAAGAGGGAAAGAGGGAAAGAGAGAAAGAGAAAGAGAGAGAGCAAGAAAGAGAGAAAGAAAGAGAGAAAGAGAGAGAGAGAAAGAAAGAAAGAAAGAAAGAAAGAAAGAAAGAAAGAAAGAAAGAAAGATTGATTCCATTATCGCCGGCCTCCACATTCCATGTGTCTCCAGTGTAAGTTTTTTACAGTTTTAAGCCCTGCACTGAGAGAATGCGGGGCAGGATTTCTTCTTTTTGTTTGCTTAGTGGTGAATCTGAAAGATTTGACTTATTACCCATGAGATGTGGGAGTTCTTAGGAACAGACAGGGAAATAATTTACTGAGCTAGGATAGACCGGCTGTAGGCAGAATAACAGAAGCTGCCAAAAGATGGAGAACGCTCTTGGCAACAAACAAGGCCAGGAACACAGTGAGATTCAAGAATCGTTGAGGAATCACCAAGTATCACGAGCACAGCAGTATACAAACAACATGAAGCAACTTCTGAGGACTTGAGTGGTTGAAAATACCTGTATCTCAGCTGTAAATTGTTTCCCTCTGTATTCTCCATCTTTTGTGCTACTAAAGTACAATGCACTTTTTGCATTAGTAAAGGTTTGGGGCATTGTTTTTTTGGGTTTGTGATTGCTTTTATGTATAAAATACATATATAATTTATTGCTTAATATGGTTGCCATTTTAAGAAAAGTCACTGTCAATTTCAAGAGTCTGAAAAACTTGGGAGAAGATTAATATTTTAATAGAAAAATCTACAGGTTGTCTGCATACTCTAAACTGAGATTCAGATTAGAGATCAATGTAACAGGCAAAAAGATACAGTAAAGTCACACAAAAAATTCAAGGGTGAGGGAAAAATGGCAGCAATAGTGACTTAACTACAGAAGGATTCTAAAGACAAGCATATTTACAAGGTGGGATCTGTAGTGTAATATAACTGCTGCCTCTGTTCACTGTGTGTAGCAAAGGAAGGAAGACAACCCAGGAATAAATGCTGGTCCATCGAGTAGCTGTTCAGACTGTTGATCTGACCTTAAAAATACATGATCAAACATTTATTCCCATGAAATCTTAAGCTCCGGGGAAGAGTCTGAATAAGAAAAATATAGTCCCACCTGAATCCAAGAATACATATTTATGTGATTGTTTTTGTTTTCTCTGGTAATCTTATTAAATAATTTTTTAAAACTTCTGCCAAAGGGTTTGATAGAAGCAACTGTCACTATTCTGAATGTGATCTAAGGGATGAATGGCTATCATATAATTGAAGCTTGATGCAGTGCACTTTGTCTCTGAAAAGAATAAAGAGATAAAATACATTATACTAATTTGCACAAGGGAAGGCAAAGCAGGATAAGGTTTGTTCCTGCCAAAAATGAAGCCTGAAGTTTTATTTTAGGTTCTCTGAACCTTAGAAAATCCTGACAAGAAGAGAGGGATAAAATAGATTTTTCTATGCTAAAGAGTACTTAGCAAAGCAAATTTCTAGTTCTAGGAGTCCTTTTGACTACTACAGTCAAGACACTCTGATTAATTGAGACTTTTTTTTCTTAGACAAATGAATTACTGCTCTCATTACCATTGTAAGAACCCTCGACGAAAAACAATATTAACTCTCTTGATGCAGGGTTCCTTTGCAGAACTAATTACTTTGCACAGTGTCTGGGACTTGCTTTGTGAACAATAGTTCAAAAAATGCTTACCGCTTAAAGCAGTAAAACATGGCAAGAATGTGTTGTAACCAGAACTTTTAATTCTCAAAGCTCATTTTGAAATGAGTATCGGGAGGTGTTTAATTTCAGGTAAAATGGAGATGCTGGCAGCCCTTCTAAATACTTTTGTGATTATTGTGCTATGCCCTCTATTTCTGCCTAGCCAATATTAGGCTGAGATTGTTGATTTGGCAAAAAAAAAGTGTTAAATGTTGCATGAGGTATTTCTCCCTGTATTGACTGTACCATTAGGGTTAACATTGACATATCTGGTAGGAGAAAGGACTCTGCTGATGAATTAGGCTGTAAGCAATCCCATTTGCTATCTTCTGGTCCTTTTTATAACAGTTTAACTTGCATAAGTGAGTGAATCACTATATGAACAACCTCCTATTGAATTTATCCTAGCAGGGACAGCTTTTACTCAAACCTCTCTGTTCTCCACAGGAGATAGTTTCTTTTTGTAATGGAAACTAAGCATCTTCTATACTCTTTGTATGTTAAAGCAGAGCGGATTATGGGATTCCAGACTTTCTCCTCACCTAAATTAGATTTGAGATGGTCACAGGAGGTGACAGACAAATTTTGACAACCCAAAAAGAAGTTACCATGGTACAGTGAGAACTAATAATTTTAACAGGAAGAGATGACAGCTGGCACAAATTGGCTGTCCTTGAAGATCAATAAACTGTTGAGTAAAAAAAAAGAATCCATTTTCACATAATATGGTCTCTCTCGTGACTGTGTAGCTGTTTGCATGTCAGTGGCAGACCATATGAAAGGAGTGGCAATTTTTCCAGTGGAGTAAATGGACAAAAGGATAGCCATCCTAATTATGAACCTCTCTAAAAAGAGAGGAATATTAAGCCTTCTCCACAGTTGTAAAGTGAGAGAAAGAGTGAGAGAGACAGAGAGAAGATATATATACAGAGAATATGGGAGGCCCACCTTATGGAGAAATGTGAATAAATGGGGTTTTTTGTTACATCCTCTTAGAAATATCATCAGACAGGTTAACAGTGCTAATCCAATTTCTCACACCAGGTTCTCTTCAAAGACATGAATAATTTTTGAAATTTTGAAGGAGACAACAATATCTAAGAATTTCAATTGCCCACTCAATCACAAAACCATAATAAAAAAATCAAGTAGATATTTCTTCAATTGTCAGAATATAGACATTAAGAAACAGAAAAAAATAAAAGTGAAAGAAAAAAGAACAAAAAGAGAAAATAGTATAAATTAATTATGTAAAAATTAAAGGTAACTGAAAAAATGTTTCTGCTTTAGCTTTATTATGTTTTCCTCCCCAAAAAAAAAAAATCTATTTTTTTCCTATTAAAATGAGCTTAGTTCACTGGAACCAGGTGTATCTACACTTTAGAAGTGTAATAAAAGTGAGTACAAAGAAATAAATATCTCCTATTAACTCTTATCATAAGAAAGAAAAGAGTAGGCAGACAGGAAAAAGTGAGTGATGATTTCAGATGAAAGATCCAGTTTTCATCAGTCTTATATCTAAAATGTGGCTGTGGGCCTACTTATGTCTATTGTTTATCGAGATGAAAATAAGGATTTTTAACAAATTTCAGAGTATTTCTCTAAAACTTTATAAGAAAATTGGTAAATTAGACCATTACTTTTTACTCTTTTAGATCACAGCTGTAAACATCGGTAGTGTTTTATGAAGACTTTAAATATGAACCATTCTATCCCACATTTCTATGTATATATTTTGTTGTAGGGAGAAAAAAGTTCTGGAAATCAATGTTCTTCTCCCTTTAACAGTCAGACTGTCCTCCCATTTGGTTATGAATAAATAAAGTGTTCCTGGAGTATTTCACAATATTGTCCGTAAACTCTGATCTGATGCAAATTTCCTGAGAAAAAGAGTGATTTAATGAAGCAGTTTAATTGTGGTTTACTCTGTGAGAGTTGGAAGGAAAGAATTTACAAAAGAAAAAGTTTATTCACTTCTATTTATATTCTATATCCATGGTGGTCTTACCTGGCCAACAGCCAACATCCATACAAATGTTTACTCACTTCTCCTCAACCAGAGGACAGGGGGAAAATAGAAGGCGGGCAAAAAGATCTGTGGATCAAGGCAACGACAGTTTAACAGGGAAAGGAAAACCTGCTCATGGAAGAAAAGCACCACTTCTCATCAGCAGGCAGATATTTAGCTCTTCCTAGAGGGAGGGCCTCAAGAAAGGTCATGGTTGCTTGGCAAGGCAAATTCTTTAACCACAAAGCAAATCAGAAGGGTAAAAGTGAGAAAACTCGTGTTGAGATAAAGGTAGTTTAATAAGTAAAGCAAAAGCCGTGCATGCAAACAAAGCAAAACAATGAATTCATTCACCACTTCCCATGGGCAGGCAGGTGTTCAGCCTGTTCGGGAAAGTCAGGCTTTATCAAGCATAATGGTTAGTTGAGAAGACAAACACCACAACTTCAAACATCCCCATCCTTACTGCTTGCCCCAGCTTTTATTTCTGACCATGATGTCATATGGTCTGGAATATCCCTTTGTTCAGTTGGGATCAACAGTCACGGCTGTGTCCTCGTGCCAAGTTTTTGCTCACCCCCAGTCTATTCACTGGTAGGGCAGTGAGAGAAGCAGAAAATGCCTTGATGTTTTATAAACACTGTTTAGCAATAAGTAAGACATCAAAGTATTATCAGCACTGTTTTGGTCACAAATTAAAACACAGCACAATATATCAACATCTTTGAAGAAAATTTACTCCATCTCAGACAAAACCCATACAAGGGGATAGTGCAGAGTGAAAAGAGAAAATGCCTTGATGTTTTGCAAGCACTTTTCAGAAAAAATGAAAAACATAGATGCATTACCAACACTGCTTTAGTCACAAATACAAAGCACGACTCCATATAGGCTGGTATGAAAAAAGTAAACTCCATTCCAGCCAGGTGCAGTAAATTTTTTCGTGTGAACTTCTAAGATGTCACTTTATTGGCTGTATGTTATTCAGCCATTAACTTTCTTCCAGGAGAACATTCTGTAATCATCTTTGTCACTCTTAAAGAGACAATGTTTTATATTTTAATGGTGTTATGAAACATGAGTTCTTCATTTCACACTTTAAAGTACTCATAAAACTTTAAATGATCAGGCAGCACTTATTTTTCTTAAGTATCCCACTGGTGGACTTTTAGTTCTGCTTCATCTTTGTCCCATAGATAGGCATGCAAAACTCAGAAAGGAAATTATATTTTTAAATACATAATTCAATCACAATGGATATAAAGACCAACTTTCTGATTATTTTAATATTTCAGGTATTGTCTGATACTTTTGATTCCATTTCTTCATCAGAATACAAAATTATTCTGAAGGAATACTGAAGTTTAACGTGAAAGGAAACTAAACCAGATCAATAATGAAAAAAGTGTTTGAGGTTAGCATGATCCAGTATTGAAGAAGAGATCCTGAAAACCATCAAAGAATTTGAACAACACAAGATCAACAAGGTTAAAGAATGAATTATCAGCAAGGGAGAAAAATTAAATAAGTGGAAAGACAGAAAGATAAGCAGTCCAGTAAAACAAAATGAAATTAAGAGGATGATAGAAAAGAAAAATGTAGAAGAAATAGAATACAAATAAGGATTTAAATTAAAAACTTGTAATATTTAAATAAGCTTATTTTCAAATAGTAGCAACTCTGATTTTCTTATCAAAAAAGTCAGCTCATTTAAGGCCCCAACAAAAAAGATCAAGAACTAAAAAAAAAAAAAAGCCTCTGCAGCATATCTGAGTCACTTTGAAGATCCTGACCTACATGCTTATCTAGTCTTTCCTCAGCCAGTTATGCTATGTTCTTAGAGACCATACCACAAATCTAAATATTGCATTAAACAGCAATCACCAACTGAAATTTGGTGATTCTTTTGTTTATTTTCTTGAATTGAGAATGTTTGAATGAGATTCCTTCAAAGCTGTTGCAATGGAAGGAACAGAATCTCCAAAAATCTTGAGTAATTTACACAGAGAAATAATTTTGGAGTTCAGAACAAGCAAATAGAAGCAATATAGAATTGTTGTTGTCAGTCAGTTATGTTTAACTACAACTTCAGGCTAAAGGATGAATTCAGAGTTCAAGAGTCTTCAAGTGTAGCTGTTCCAGGAGAAATTCACCTACTTGTCCTTCCTTAACCTTAGATCTTGAAAGCTAATTTTTAATTACAGGTTGGTGGTTTTTCTTGTAAATAACAAGAAAACCCTTCNGTAATAACCCAGGTCAGCCTCCCCCCCCCCCCTCCCCCCCCCCCCCCCAAAAAAAAAAAAAAAGATATTTGATCTTACATATTTAGTATCACTGTGTTTGTAGCATCATGTCTTTCATTTTAACCAGACTGGTATTTCTCTGTCAGCCAAAGTCTATAGCCAATCTCCGCTCATTAGCAAAGCAACAGGTTATCAGTTTGAAGACAAGACAGGAGGTCTGTGTCTTTATCAAGAGGAAATATTTTCTTCTATACTTACCATAAGGTTGCACCTGTTGGTCTCTCTTATCCAATGAAATTTGTTCTGCTGAAACACAAGGTGAGAGTCTCTGATAAATAATCTACAGCATAGATCTCTATTAATCTCTCTTGCATATCCAAGAGACTTTATGAGAAAATTAACAAACAACCAGCTTTTTATGGTGATTATATTTCTAAAAATAAAACATATTGTAAAGAACAATCTGATCCACAGAAAAAAAAAAACCTAAAATAAAACTCCTGTTTTGAAGTTATTGATTAATATTATTATAGGGATAAATATAAATTGAGAAGTAACTACTTGCAAAAAATATTAACTGAAACCAACATTTCTGTACAGCCAGAAGTATCTAATAATCTTAAAGAATTCCACATTAATTCATCAGGTACTTTATTATAAATCAATTATAACAAAAGTGGAGATTCTCATAATATGGTCTAGAACTACACCTCCTGTCCATCCATTGTGTATTCCAAATGGAATATGTTATGACCAATTTTCATTCAATAGAAATATGTTTGACCTACTACTTCAAGGTAAGCTGCTTCTATGATTTTTTCAAGACAAAAAGGTAATCCCTGAAAGAATAGAAACATCTAATAATCATATTACGATGAATTTTAATTCTTCACCTTCTGTGGCCTTAATTCACTAAAAAAAAGACAGGAATATATGTTCATGATGATTAATATTTATAGTATAGTTAATCTTAGTTGATCAAATTAGAGGGTAACAATGATCATGATACTATTTAAAGAATAATAAAACTAGCCTCCTACTCAGATTTAGTTTATTATTCATGTCAAAATTTACAGATATTAAATTCAACCTAAAGTTGTGTCTCTTCTCTATAGAGATATAAATGTCAAAACTTCTACAGCAACAGACTATAAAACTGTCCAACCAAAACAGGCAGTAACAGCTTCTCACTAGAAAATATAGCACAGTTAATCAAGCTTATAAAGGTCATGTTTAAGGAAGCAGACTAAACAGCATTAGTGAGAACTAACATTTTAGTAAATATAAATTTACCAATTAGGAAAACACAATAAAAGAACTCAACATACTTCTCTCCAGTCCCTTTCATTAAGAGCAGCATTCATTTACTGGTTTTGTGATTTATTTAAGAAAAATTGAATTGTGGCATTATAGGGATAGAATTTGTAGATCTACAAATGCTGAAAATCAGCAATATTTACTTAAAAAAATGTTTTTCCTCTCATGCTTCATCTTGTTACAATATTTGCATAATCATGAAAAGTAGCAGAAATTTCAAAATTCTTGAACTTTTCCTTTAAATAATATGAAGTCATATTAGATTATGATGGCAATCGTGATACTATGCTATACTCTCTTTACATATTAGTGGATATAGTGTAATGAATAGAGGATAATATTTTGAAGTTTTCAAGTACAGCATGTTGATAGCTAAGGATAAATATGTTGTGACAAAATAGGCAGAATGGGGCAGATAATCAAAATGACAGATTCCAACCATGGTCATGATATTCTGACTCACGTTGTAAAGTTCAGTCAGTCACACTTGAGTTCAGTGCTCTTGGAGTAAGATGTCATTTCACAGAAGCAAAGCATCATAAAATAGCTAATTTTGTAGTGACAAATTGTCAGGTTTCCCACTGTACCTATGGCATTAATTATTGCCACTATCCCAGCCAGAAAATGATTTTATCACCCCAGCTGGGACCGCGTCACATTCTGAGGTTGCAATTATGTGGTTATTAGCAGGGTAACACATCCAGGAGCTGAAGTTGGTAATTCAGCATTACGGAGAGAAGCACAAGATTTCCTATTGTGGAATCACAGTGTCTTGGACAACATTAACCAACATTTTTTAATAAGGTTGTAAAATGACAATTTGCACTTGAAAGTAATATTCAAAGTTTCCTACTCCAAAGCACTGTTCCTTTATGAATCTATCTCTCTTCAATAGTGAATACTGTGATTCTCAGTTGCAGTGGCATGGCCATGTCATACAGAGTGAGTAGCTCATGATTAGATGTTACAGAAAAACATAATTAGCTATGAAAATTTAATATTACAATATATGTTTTTAATTATATATTTCTGGGTGCATGATTTGTCTATCCTTTGATAGGCATTCTTCAGGGTTCAATACTGGTTTTGAAGGTTAAACTCAATCTTCATTTACCTGTCTCAAAGTCTAAATGAACTCTTTAATTTCTGTGAGTTTCCAAATATTTGCAAATGGTTTGTAAGTTGAAGAAAATGTTATTCAGGGTCCTTTGCCAGTTTAAAAATCCTGGAGGAATGATTTAACAATGTGGAAGAGAAATTATTCTGAGGTTCCAGTTCATCTTAGAAACATAGAGTCTGAAAAAGAGGGTGTGGCAGTCAGGGATAGGCGAACGGAAGATCACGTGATGTGACGGAAAGCAGCAAGCAGCAAGAATCGAAACTGCTCCCTACCCCATTTCTCCTAGAGATAAGGGATCACCCGAAGAATGCATGTAACCCCCACCTAACATTCCAGTAGTTTTCCACTTCTTACTAACCCTAGCTATTCTACCGTCCCCCTCCTGACGTAGTGAAGCCCCCAGATTATTTAATCCCGAGAGATAAGATAATAAACGCCATTTTGACCATCTGCCACATTGGTATTGTGTGTGTCTTTGGCCCGAGTGGTCCGGGAGAGGCTGGACTGCCGTGCTGTAGTCTTGAACCAGGTCGCCTGCCTTTGAATCAAAAAGGCAACAAGAGGGTTTGAAAATAGTAAACTTTTTTTTCTGTCTTGCAAAGCTACTGTTTGGACAATAATAGTGGAGTTACGACCTAAAAAGGAAGGGAAGATATCAGATAGTTTCACACACAAGACACTACAATTTCCTCATAGATTTCAAGACCCAATCAAGAACTTTAGGCATGACACTAGAGGAGATGAAGAGGAGTTTTTTCTATTAATGTCATCTTAATTTCTAAACATGTATGATCAGAAAGGACACAGAGACGCAGAAATTGGAACATGCCTCAATCTTTATTGCCCACACCATGCATAGAAAGCAGAATAAAAAAAAATTTTATTAGGTCCACTTGGCTATTGCCAAAACAAAGCACAGCTAACTACTTTGAATCCAATATTCTAAGAATTTAAAATTAAAATTTCCTGTACGCAAATCTGATGAAAGAAGACTGTATGGTGGGACTTCTGCTTGTAAAATTAGGAAAAATATGCCTAGTTCAACATGGTGTTTCCAAAAATGTAGTGCACCTTATCTAGTTCATAGAACCATAGAATCATTAAGGGTAGAAAAGACCTTTAAGATCACCTTGAAGTCCAGTCATAAACCTTGCAACGCTAGTATATTCACCTTTAAACCCTGTCCTTAAAAGCCATATCCACAGGTTTCTTGAACACTTCCAGGGATGGTGACTGCATCACTAACTCAAGCAGTTTGTTCCAATGGTTTACAACTCCTTCCATGAGTTCTTTTTCCCTAATATCTAATGTAAACCTTTCCTGGTGCAACTTACAGAATTACAAAATTAACTAGGTTGGAAAAGACCTTTGAGATCATTGAGTCCAACCTATGACCTAACACCATCTTTTCAACAACCTGAGTTCATTTCCTCTTGTCCTCTCACTTCCTACCTGGGAGGAGACCAACCACCACCAGATTAGAACCTCCTTTCAGGCAGTTGTGGAGAGTAATAAGGTTCCCCCTGAGCCTCCTTTTCCCTGGGCTAAATAACCCCAGCTCCCTCAGCTGCTCCTTGTCAGACTTGTGCTCCAGCACTTTCACCAACTTTGTTGCCTTCTCTGGACTCACTCCAGCACCTCAGTGTCTTCCTTAGAGTGAGGAGCCCAGAACTGAATGCAGGATTTGAAGTGTGGCCTCACCAGTGCCAAATACAGGGTGACAATCACTGCCCTGGTCCTGCTGGCCATACTATTTCTGATACAGACCAGGATGCTGTTGGCCTGCTTGGCCACCTGGGCACACTGCTGTTCTTCAGTATGAATTCTTTTGCATATTGTGATTCAAAAATATAATTTTTTCTCTCTTGGCCCTTGGTCTCTATAACCTTTCTCAACCGGTTTTATGAAAACCACGTTTATTCCCACATATAATGAAGAATTAATGTTACAAAACGAAAAAAACCCAAACCCAAACAGAAAAAAACCAAACCCCCTTAAAACAGTAATTGGACTACTTAAACAACAGCATTATTTTACTCTTTGCAGCAGTAAGTGTTTATTTCCATCTAATAGGTAGATTTTGCATTTGATCACCAGATAAGAAATTTGAGATTATCCACCTATAAAAACAAAAGAATCAGAAACAACCATCTCACTAGGATATAAATGAGGGAAGGAGAAATATTTTATGTTTAAAAATACTACTAAATTGGTCCACAACCAGTAGTCTTGTAGCAGATGCATTATTTAGAGAAAAGTTTGCATTTTGAGGGTAAATTTTTTTTGGAGAGGGTATTTGTTTGCTGTTCTTGGTAGGTTTTTTTTTTTTTTAATTTTGAAGATTAATAACATGCTGGGAATTTGCAAAATGAATTTTGCAGTAAACAATAATTAAGAAGATTATGTGGATCACCAAAAATCAAATGCTTCTAATTATTATAAGATTATTACCAAGTTTTTGAGAAAAGTCATTATAATGTTTGGTTTATTCTTCTCATTAGACTGAGTGTGCTGTTTTTGGCTAGGGTAGACTTAACTTTCTTCATAGTAAAATTTTATTTATCTTCATTTTTTGAGAGCTTAAGTGACAAAATGTCCTTGGCACTCTGTTAATTTTGTGAAATTATGACAAGGTCTGGAATTTTTGATAGTCATGATGATGCCTAAAATTGGGAGTACCTGAAACAGAGACTGAACAAAGTTAGTGAATAAAGGTATGAATTTATTGAAGGCCTTCGGGTGGTACACCTCTGGTACAGAGCCTTGCCAATGCTAGGCTAGACCAAGATGGACCCCGATCACGAGTTTTCCCCCCCAGATATAGGTTTGGTACATTTTCTTATCAGAAGTTAGTTGTCCAATTACAGTTCCAGGTAATGAGGTAATATTCCCCCATTCACCCCCTCCCAATTCACTTTTGTTTATACTTAGGCCTAGGATAGTGACCTTGTTTTCCAGGCCTAAGAGGAATGTTTTGTCTAACAAGAATGTGAAGCACATAATATGGAGTTCAGAATTACACCTTAGTACAGTGCAGGGTTAGAAAAATCTAAAAGCAAATCCTTAAGGCATCAATGACTTAAATATATTCGTTGTCTCTTGAGAATATTACATATTTATACAAAGATCATGTATGTTTCCAACTTCAGCAATAATCTATCTAGCAACCTGTATCAGTTTATTTAATTTATTTCTGATTCATGGGATGGTTGATAGTGAAATCTAAATTTGTATTTAAATAGAGAAATGAAGATTTGTTTAATTTTTACCTCTGAAATTGGAAAAATCTGATGTCAATATTTGGGTTGTGATCAAAGCAGTGAAATACAAACTCTTACATACTAGAAGTGCAATTGCGGACTGCATAAAAGATGAATCTTGAGCCTACCTATGTAACAGAATTGTACTTGGGATATTATTTGTAGCAGACAACAGAACTTAGAATGACTTTTAAATCATTATCTTTTTTAAACATAATTGAACTAAAACTACATTGCAGAAGATATTTCAATAGCCGTGCTGATTATATGGGAAACACTGGCTGTATTTAGTGCTGCTGATATACGTTTAGGTACACATTAATTTAAATTTTATATTGCTGTAACAGATATAGATGTGTCATTTTTTGTCATTTTTTAACAAACAAAAGTTTTGAAAAAACATGCTTCTCTCTTCTGTCACAATTACCACTGATAAACTGGTGAACAGCCTAAGAGAGTGACACAGACTTCCACCCTCTATCAGATTTATTTCATCAAACACAAGCAACTACAGCCAGGGAAGCGAGGTCAAGGTGTCTACACGGTCCACAAAACCTGAGTCATTGTATTTAAGTAAATGTCACGAAATACATCAGTTCAGAGCAGGATATAATGACACAGTAGTTCATTTATGAAAAATGCTTGTCGTTCAGTGACTTCTGACATATACTTCCAGATACTGCTTTTTTTTTTTCCCCAACAGGGTTGGAATTTTTTTTTTTTAATTAACAGCATGTTTATTGCAAACCTTTTTTTTTTTTTGTCTAGGAAGACAAAAGGACAAAGATCTATTTTTAATGGTCTTCAGGAAAGTAAATGCATTGTTCATGGGAGCTTCTTCTTTTTAGGAACTGCTGACAAAATAGATTCAGTCTGTGTTCTGAAGAGTACTTTGAGTCAGGTACACCATTCTGTATGTCCTAAGCTCTAGCTACTTGTTGTGTCATACCATCCAAGCAGACATCAGGTGAGATTCTGATGAATAGAAGTTAATGTGTGGAGCCATCAAAACTGGAGAGTACATATTCCTGGAACCTACTGATATGAACAAAAATATGTGTGGATATTGCAAATCTTGAGCAGTACCACTTCTATGCATTATATATTGCATTATATGCAACTGAAGTGTATTGTGTTCAGTACTCTTTTCTGATGTTGGACTTTAAAGCAACTCATATACCCTCCATCATTAGTTCCTCTTAGAAATTATGCATCCAGCATCTCTCCCTTGTCTCCTGGACTGAGAAGTTTGACACTTTCAAATATTCCCTACTCCACTGTTTTCTCTTTCAGCTTTTGCTCACCTCTTCAAGCAAGACAGACATCCCCCGACAAATGATTGTATTACAGACACCTAAAAGTACTGCTTTAGGCTCTTCAACATGGCCTTCTTTACTCTGTCTCCGCTAAAGAAAAACATAGAACATCAAGATTTTCCCTGTCAGCCTTTTTCTGGCTCTTGAAAATTATTAATCTGAGTTTCCAAAATAGAGCTTTTGAGGGGTCTACTATGATCCTCCTGTTTGGGCAGTATTATTCAGCTCCTACTAGCTTGCAGCCTAGCAGGAAGGAAACTTCTTGCCTGGCCCTTCATGAAAAACCCTATACTCAACAAGTACTTTCCTTAGAGCTTACAGATGTGCTTTCATTCTCTGGATTTAAAAAATTGCTGCATTTTGACACATAGTTTAGGCTTCAAATGCCTATTACAGTATATAGAGCTGAAAAACAGCTGATGCTTCACTGCACAATCAAAGTTTTAGGTAATAAACAAATGCGGTTTCCCAGAACCGTGGGGAACTACTATTCATTTCAGTTCACAGTCAGTGTACTATAGGCCAGAAACAGCAGGATCTATAAATTTAAGTATAAATAAATAGAATGATACGAAAGATGTTACAGTTATATCATACAGAATAAAGACGACTGTGATGCATTTTAAATGACTGAGGACTGATTAATACTGCATAAATGTAAGCACAGGAATCTTAACAGTGCTCAACCACTGTTCCCATTACCTGCTTCTATGTTTTTCATACTATTCTCCTAAATCATATATAATACTCCAATGTTAATATCATCGTAATGATCAGTTTTTCCAAATTTAAATTATTGTTATACATCACCAGCCCGGAGTAGCTCATTCAATATTGGCATCAAACTTGTCCAAAACCAGGTTCAGTCACAAGATCTTTCATATATTCCTTGGTACATGTCAGTAAGTAATTGGTAGAAAAGTTCATTTATCTAATGGAAATTGTTTACTTAATGTGGATTCACACTGCTGAATCTTACATAACTAGAAAAAAAAACCCAGAAATTTTTATTTTACAGGAGTTTGAATTGTAAAATTAATGACAAGAAAATAATTCATTAATTATTTATTGGTAGGAACATATATTCTTTGTCTTATATATAGAAAGGAAAATCTTAGAGAAGAAAAAAAGAAGTATCTTGCAAGATAGAGAAGTTGATAAGAATAATATTTTTTCAGATGTTTTAGATTGTGGGAATAAATCAAGATAAAATTATGGCCTCGGTAAAACTGAGGTGTGCTTTGCCATTGACTTTGGTATAACTGAGATTTAATCTACAGAATAAAAGTATAAATGGAAGCTTTTCTTTAGAAGCTTGAATATTATCTACTTAAAAGGAAGATAAGTAAAAACTTGTAAAGTGCATAATACAGTCCAAAGCAATTGTTCTTCAAATATTTACATGACATTTTAGTCCCTGGTAGAAAAAACACTGAAAGAGAGTCTCCAAAGTCTCAAATTTCAGAAGAAGTAAAGATTGATGGCTGCAGTTCCCGTGCTAAGGAATGAACCTGCTCACAGGGAACTATAATAAAATAATTTAGGGCTTGAATTTCAGTCAGGAGATGAACAACATAAATAGAGGCCTGACCCCCCAAAAGAGTATAATATGGCTAAGAAATAAAGTAGAAAATTTTAACTGTTGAATAAGAAAGATGGACTGAAATAAACTTTCCTTCTCTGTGTTTTCTGGGTCAGGAAATTGTAGGAGGTCTCTTTGTTTTCTTATAACGTCATTATTGGAGCTCTCTTTCTCTCACTAAGAGGAAAATATCTTTATCAGTACTTCCCTGCAGCAGAATATGAGTAATTCCAGCATTAGATAACAAGAGTCATTACTATTCAGGAATTATCAAGCTCTCCACAGGAGCCAGAGTAGTTTTTCTGATGGTATATCAATACATACTCACCTCATGTAAGATTGCTTAGTCAACTGCACTTCCTGACCATTGGAGCATAGACACAGACTTGCAGAAGTCAAGCCTTTTGATTGCACTCTGTGTTCAGATCTAGTTCTCAAATCTTTAAAGCCCTTTAGATGCAATTTTCTCCTCCTGTCAATGTTCTATGAACTATTGTTTTATTTTCTGGGCAGCAGGAAAGGGCTAGCAAGGTATTATGAAGAATTTTAGAAGGCAAAACTTTTTTTTGTCAATATATTGCTAAGTCTCCAGTAAGTGCCTTTGTTAATTTGAAATTAAATCTGGAACGTGTATAGCTCTGTTACCTTGGCCCTTTCTGAAACTGAAATTTATATGTTTGAAAATGCATACAGAAAATGCTTGAGGTCAAGGTAATAGTGAGCTTGGGTATAGCACAAATAGATTTTTACAGAATTTTATTTTTGCAGAGCCACTTTGCAGTTTCTGAACACATCAGTGTTACTGTGCAGCTATAAATAGAGTGGCTGTCAGACAATTGCAGAGAAGATTCAGGGACTGTAGGAAGCCCATCTGTATTGCTCCTCAGCCTATAAGCAAAGGCTTCCAGCTGGGGAACACTAATTGACTGGCTAAGCAGTTCTAGTCTGAAAATAAAATTGAATGTATTAGCTTAAATTACCAAAAATGGAGGACCTAGAAGTGCTAATGTGGTCACTGCAAGCAGACGGTTTTCACTTTCCAAGTAGGTACTGGGTGCCTACCAAAAGGGGGCTCTACTTCATTGCTCGCTTTTTTCCTAATATCTGTAACATTTTTGCTGGAAAACAGTGCTGTTAATCAGGTTAGGAAATAGGTCTTCAATGTGTTGGAATATCCTATGAATATTGTCTCTGTTTCAGGGAAGTGCATCTGAACTTTACCTGAGCTTTACCATCTTCCTGAGCTGAAATATTGGCAGAACCTTAATTATGGATTCTTTTCAATTCTGTTAATGTTAATAATCCATTTCAGGGCTTCTGTAGAAAGAAAGGAAAAAAGGGGATAGAAGATAAATTTGTCATTTTCCCATCCTTCTTCCTATTTCTCTTCATGTTCCCACAGACAGACAAACAAAATAAACATATGCTCATCATAGGATGAGCACGGATAGGAAATTTGAAGAAGGAAAAAGAAAAAAACCCTTAAATATTTTGTAAATAGAGAAAAGAGATACAGAACAATTAAATGTAAGAAAATCAAACAAGAAAATCGTTACTGAAATGGCTTTATTTTAAATCTTGCTATCCTGTATTGTAACTAATGCATCTCAACATATTTAACTTATTTGACATACAGAGATCTGCAGAAAAAAATACTGTAAACCAAGGTATAAATATTAGACAATCTGAAAATGGTACAGAGCTACAGTTTCCAAACTATTTTGGAGTCTTAGTAATTAGACAAGTAATTGTGTTTTCTTCAATTAATTTCCAGTGTTCTTTGAATTTGTTTAATTCAGCTTACTGGAGGAAGCAGCTAGGTAAATTAGCAAATAGTTGAGGGGTGGAGTAAGGCATACACCTTCAAAGAAAAAAACCATACATTTCCAGGGTGGAACTGAAGCTTATTTTTATTAGGACGTCAACCACTAATCCTGTTTTACATGTGCATGAAATAGATAAGTCATTTCTCAAAATGAAGGAGGAAGTATTTTAAACAATTTTTAAATTTAATTTAAACAACTTTTAAACAATTACCTTTTTATAAAGGTGTTTGCATGGCAAGACACTCCTTTTCTACTGTAGCCAACCGTATACAAAGTACTCGTGTAGGTCATCTCAGTTCATCCAGTTGAAGTTCTGTGCAGAAAGGATTAATTTGAACACTTACTGAGGTAGAAGGAGTGAGGGAGAGAGTATGCACACCTTTAAGGATCCCAAAATCCTTAGTGTGCATTAGAAGAGGTTACATTTCCTTCTCATTCTTCCCTGTCATGACAGTACCTTTTCCAGTATGTTTGTGATGCTTTATGCGTGGAAAGTTTTGAAATGATAGATGGGATGACACAACGCACAGTTAGCAGCCTTTCAGTCTTCATTACTTTTAACAAAGATTTTGTGGTTTTATCTGAAAAGTGTGTTGTTTTCTGCTTTAATTTCTTTTTCTAAGGGAAGACAAAAATGTATTCTAATACAATGATTATCCGAAAACTGAAATCTGATAGCTGGCTTTCAGGCTAGATGGGGGAAGACTTGGGGAAGAAAAAAATCATTCAGACCTGCATTGATTTCCAGCACCTTTGCCCTCAATTCTGATACTTGACTACTTACATTCTTAAAGTACTTTAGGGCTTTGTACAAAATCCCCAACACGTTTCAGAAATTCAAAGACACAAAAAAAATAAACCAAAAAATTTTACATGCCATATTCCCCAAGTGTTTCTACTTAAACACTTTGTTGAAAGAACTCTGAATAACCTCAAAAAAGCCCCTAAAGATTTTCTATTTAAATTTCAACTCAAATTCTGCTAATTATGGCTAAAAAAGAGTAACCAAATAAATTTTCTTTGTGTTTTTTAATCATCCCCTAGGTGGCTAATAATGTCCTAGAAAAGATAAACTCATTTTCATTTGCTGTTGCTACAAATAAAGGAAGAAGAGCAAGATAAACAAAAGAATAGAAAAAAACACTTCTGAAAAGACAAAGAAAAAGTAAGTTGATTGAGCAATAGTTCCCTGCTGCTGGAGTTTGGGGGTTTTATCTGTTTGGTTTTTAAGGTTTTGTGTGATTTTTTCAAGTATTAGCATTTGAAGCCAATAGAGAATTTCATTTAAGCCTCTCAATTACTCTTTGAGAACAATAATTGAACATGACATCAATGAGAGAACTAACTTATTTATACTCCTTTGGGATAATTTTAAACCAGAAAGTGCTGCATAATGTTCTGGCTTGTAGTTTGCAGAAAATGGTAATGACTGCATTTTCCTGTCAGGCACATGGTGTTCTGCAAGGGGGCACAGGGAAAGGAGAGGGGGAAATTGTGCAGGGCTCTTTTGAATCTCAGTAGGACAAACCTGACAACAAATGGCATAAAGATAGAACAAAAAGAGGAATAATTTTGTGGATAATACAAACCCAGCTTTTGTGTAGCGTTGAACAGATCTGATGGATTTTGCCATGGAATGCTGCACAGATCCCATCAATGCAGAGGTTCAGCCTCCTTCCCATACCATAATGCTTTTCATCTTGGATAAAACTCCAAACTATCTATCTTCTCTTAACAGTCTGGAATGTTTTCTCTGTCAAAACATCCAGCAGTGTGCAGTGCAGGATGAAACAAGGCACTTCAATGCATCTCCTCACAGCAGCTGCTCATGCCAACACATGAGCGTTTCAGCCCCAAGAAGAGCAGATGTGACTTGCCCAGGATCATCACCTGCTTGAATACATCTTCTCAAAAGCTTCCTGCACATAGGATTGAAGCACTGCTTATTTTAAAAACTGTTGCAAACCCAGAGGTTCAGGTAATCTATGTTGTCCATAGAGCAACTGTACATTAATTTGAAGTATGCAACCTTTTGATCAGCAGTAGCAGGCAGACAAAAATAAACAAGCTAAATTATAATTTGAAGGTACAAATGCAATGCTCCTTTAGAGGAAAAGAAAACCTTCAAGTTGAAACAGGAACAGAATATTTAGTAGGTATATAAATACAAACGGGAGCATATTTTTCAGAGTTCTGAAAAAATGAATGCTCTGTTAAAATGCATAAAAATCCAGAGCATTTACTCATAAAGAATTTGAATTCAAACACTACTGCCTGATGAAAGCTTCAGCAATGTCTGAAAAAACTTCAGATAAAATTTCAATCAGCAAGGCAACAGCTTGAATTCATGCTGCAAGTTTCAGTAGAAGTATTTCTATTTTCATTCTTTTTTCCTTCCCTGTACACTTATTGAAGTGGTGTCTGAACAAAGATAAGTGCATTCGACTTTATACCCACATACTTTGTATAAATGGTCATTTTCCTCTTCCCTAAATGTGCTGCAATGACATAAACAGGACTGAACAAAAAAAATTTCCTTAAAGGTTTTTGAGAAAAACTTTTTTCTTTGTTCATTGCACCACTTTATATCAACTTAAAAACTGCTTTTCTGAAAAAATGCTTCAGAGGAATTTCTGAAGGTTTGTGGAGGAGCTGTTGCTCTGGAACTTGTATATCCTACCAATTTTTTTTTTTTTCTTTTCCTACCACTATAGTAGGTAAAAAAGCCAGATTTTTTTTTTTGCTTTGGATTTTGAAAGATTCAGAAACTGCATCTGTTTGAAATACCTTGATCTTGCATTCTATCGCTGATAGCATTTATATAAGAAGAACATTTAGAATAGTTATATTTTTCAATTTTAGTTGCTCATGTCATTCCAGTACAGACAGAACCACCTACATTAAAAAGCAAACCACAGCCAGCAAACCAAAAACTTTACTGATACTGTACTTTGTTTTGGGCTTTTGACAAAAGAAAACACAGTCTGATTCATAATGATAGGACTTTTTTTTTTTTCACTAGACATTCAATAAATCACAAATAAATGAATGTTCAACCACCCTTCAAAATCTATTCATGAGCATTTATCAGGTTGTTAAAACATACATTTATTCCTGAAAGTTCGTTAGTTAAAAGTTCACAAAGGTTTCATTAACGGGTTCATGATCACTCATATACTTAAAATATCTCATTCTATTTTCATATTCCTATAATAAATATATCTGAATAGATCACATGGGGATGTAGTGCCAGTTTAGCAGACAATTAAAGATTATTAGTGACAGTGGTCACATGTCTAATAGCACCTTACAGAGTTAAAAGACTATTACCCTTCACTTGCTACACCTCTTGGTTCTGACCTTCAGTGAGTACTGGTGACATATCTTAAAATGCTTTAAATAGTTTGTTACACTATGTCTTGCTTTCTCATTGTCTTGTAACCAATTAAATTATATCTAAATTATCATTTGTCGATGCCAAATATTCAAGTGCTGCTTTAAGTCAGCACATCATGTTACAGCTTGCACATACCTAATAAGGAATAGAGAGAAAAACCAGAAAAACAAATGAGGCTAAAAATGAAATATATCTGTCAACTTCACTAAATTTACTCACCTGGAAATTATCAAGATGTTACACACAGCTGAGGTTGACATAACTTCTTAAACTACTTCTAATCTATTCCACTTTTAAAGGGCATAATTTGGCACTTTAGAGATGATAATGTTTAAGACGTCATGGCTGTGTTTTAAATAAAGGTTAAAGAGTTAGAAAAGACAGGTTTTCTCAACACGGTAGCAGATTTTAGGAACTTTTACTCTATTCATAACACCTTTATGTTATTCCAATTCCAAATTTAATTTTTCTGTGGTGGCACAAAATCCCCAACCTGACAGCTACCAGAAATGGCTTTGCATTGTTTATTCTACTTTCTTGCTAAACAGAGATAAAAATATGTGTGTTCAACACTCCAGCTTAAGCAATTGATTCTTGTAGATTTTAAGTTACTGTGTTCTAATGTATCCTTACATGCATGCAGATATCACTAGAAACACACCAAGAGAGAAGGTCTCTGTTCAGCACATTCACCTGAGATCAGCCTGCATAAATCAGGTGCTCTCATCTCCAGAGTCATCCATTCTTTCAACAGCTTTTTGGTCATTAGATGCTTATCCAGGTGGATACTCTTGGCTTGAGATTCCTTCTCTTATGAAGTTTGATGAATGTCCAGTGGGGAGAAATAGTTATAAGCAAAAACTCCACACATTCATTAACAAATAACCCCTGTATAGGTTTCAAAAAATGCTAAAATTCTCAGCAAGCAGCATAAAGACTGGGACAAAACCAGAAATATTTTCTGTCTCCAATTTCCTCATTAGCTACAGGACTCTGAGAGACAAGCTCAGACCTCTGATTTAGAAAGAGTTACAAGTTTTACTAACACTACTTGTTCTCTTTGGTCCTAAACACTCCCAAAAAGAAACAGGCTGTCCTCTGACAGTCTCATTTTCCTGCATTTTCCAGCCCAAAGTTTTTGAACATTTCCTCTATCCTTATCACCTCTGCTGTTTTTTCTGTTTTGTTTTGTTTTGAGGAGTGTTCATTCCCAAACAACTCTCTGCAGGCTGATTCTCATATCCATGACCAACTGTTTGATGAATAACTTTTTGTTCTGATTACATAATTTAAGATTAAAAGCCTCTCTCTGAGATTTAATAGCTTTCAAAAGCCGTTTTTTGATGAATATGCATTGAACTTGTTTTTTGTTTTTAGCAAAATGTTTACACAAAGACACTTCGCAAATCAGCAGCATTTGTAAATTAGTTCCATAATGCGTTAAACAAAGACAAGAAACAGTTTTATAATCTTCCTGTATTTGTCCAGCAAGTTAACAATTTCCTCAGCGGTGGTCAAAATTATACATAAATGACTTCTATGATATTTTAGGAGGTGTTATTTTCTCATTTCTGAATATCTCCTTATACATTTCCCTACAGCTAACATGAATTTAGACACCTGGCAGCAGTCTTAATATAGCTACCCAGACTTTTAGGAATCATACTCAAGTGCTTTGAGTATTAATTAATGTCTCTATGCTTCCTTGTGCTAATGAGTAAATATTTTGATCAATAAAGTCTATGAGAGGAATGTAACAATGCATTCTAGACATTCTGAAAACAATTGGAAAGTTTGCTTACTTTCAAAATTCAGGACTAGAATTTGGATATATTCTTGAATAGGAACTATGGTGTAGTATTCAGTCAAATGTGAGAAACTTCCAGAACAGATACTTCAGGTAAAAGCAATGTAAAATAAATTTTAAAAGTAAAATAAGAATTAAAATATATGAAAAATTATTTGTAAATGTTTTTCTTTTAGTTCATGCAGTAACCTTTCTACTATATTTTAGGGTTATATATTTCTGTAGAACCCTTCAACTGGTGATATTTTTCAACATACAGAACTCCAATTATTCAGACAAGAGTGTCCAAACAGGGAGATACTTATGAAAAAGTAACAGTTGGATGCAATATTATATTAATATTTTCTAGTGATCATCATCCTAATGCAATAAAATTAACACTCTTTTTTAGCAATCTTCAGGCAAACATTATGGTATCATGATATTATCTGAGTTTATTTATTATAATTAGATTCTAGAAGAGGCATGCTTGATTCCTAGGAAGAAATAATACTTTTCTCTAATCAAGTGTAATAATTTTCCCAGGTTTCCTTAGCAAGCATGTTATGTTTTTTGAGAAGTAGGAAAGCCAAGTATTGCCCGTGAGAAAAGAAGGAGTTCAGTGAAACTCACTCACTTTGTCCCAGCCGGTGTATTCAGATGAATCAGCTGCAGCTCTGATGCTGAAGCTTACCTTTTGCTCTTACTTTGAAGTCAGTGACAGAAGGGACAGGACTCCACAGCAAAGCACAGGATCTTGCCCAGAATGGTCCGAAATACAATTTGTTTTGGAATCAGGCAGCCTGAAAAATTAAACTCTGAAAATGGTGAAGTGGGAGCCTCTTCAAACAGACATTGGAAACTGAATGGGAGGTAAGGAGGATTGTCATGAACAAGGTCTGAGATGGCAGTGGGAGATCCTCTTCAATGTTTTTGTCAGTCTCCAAGGGTGCAGCACTGCCTAATGATGCTATGCAAAGTTATTATTAAATTCTAAGGATTTGTAGATCTGCAGTTTCAAAGAAAAGCTCTCAAGTGGATACTTGAATAAAAGGATAAAAGAATAAAGCACCAATTATTACTTCCTCTCCCCCACCATGTCCCATATGGTTCAAACATGGTCCAATCCATTGATGCATCTTGGGAAGCCTGATATGCACACTCATGGTCCCTGTAAAATATTCTTCCTCCCTACTGTTCAGTCCTTTGTGGCATTTCTCTAGGTGCAAGTTCTTTAAATGAAAGTCCTCTTTGTTAATTTTAAATGCAATTCTGTACGTGCTACAAATATATGTATATACACATAGATATACAACATATATGTGTGCTCAAATGGGTGGACTATTGCTAAAATTTCTCAAGACCATTCAAATAAGCAATGACACTCGCTTACCTTAAAATAAGAAGAGACAAAAATGCTAGCAAATATCAATAACAACCAAAACTGTACTGTCACAAGCAATCAAAAAAGAAACCACAAGTAGTTATTTAAATTACTTACTGAAAGATCTTTCTTTCCTTCACTGAACAGATTTAACATCATTATCCTGAAACGGCAGCAGTTGGAGTTGTGGATCTTGCATGTGTCTCATGCTTTCAGTGAAATATATTTGCTTTAAAAGCCTAGGATTTAGATCAGTTTCATATTTCACTCCAAATCCTTCTATTTCCTCCTAAATAGGAAACCGCCCTCTTCACCAGAATGCAAGTTGCTTCCCTTCAGTGGGGTTCTTTGCGGGAACCACCTCCTGCATTAAGTGATTCTTAAATGACTGGTTACAGCAATAGAATCTGAGTTTCTCCTTTCTCTATTTGGTGACCAGTTGACATCATTTAATGAGGAACGTATGCTTGGGATGAATGCTGCCCAACCTCTTTCATACGCATACTGTTAAGATGCATGCTGGGGAGACTGTACACTGGATAGTGCTCTAGCTAATTAAGGAAAAAATTAAAGAAACATTTTATTGACTTTCTCGGTCTCAATTTACATATTTAAAGATGTCAGCTCCCCAGTTCATGGACAAATGTTGACAGAATGTGCACCACATGGCTGGTTCAGGGCTTTTGCATCCCTGCAGATCAGAATTTTTTAAAATAATAAGCCCTTACTGACACTAAGGTTATCAGAGACTAATCAAATTCTTTGCCTCCATTAAAATATTTTAATGTTGTCAATGCAGTTTCATTGGTGCAGTGTTTAGAAAGGTGAACAAAACTCCAGGTAACTGTAATAAATGTATTAAGAGAAGATAGAGGAGCGTCATGTGTGTCAAAATGTTTCTCTTGAAATGGGGAATATTTTTTTCACTCTTTTTAAAAATTATTCCTCTCTTAGTAACCTCTATTAATTTGCTTATGTTACTGATTCATTTTCTGAACGGGTCTGGGAATTTACTTTTGCTTGTTCTGTTATATTGACAATAATACTTGAATATAATTTATCTTCCCAGAGCAGTATGTCTTCGTGTGCATATGTTCATAATTAATATTTTCATAATTAATATTTCAGGCCAAATATCTGTTTTCAAATCAACTTACTTATTTCTACAAAGTATTTATTTGTATATACTACCACATACTACTTTAAAAGGATAATATCATATTAGACTCCGTATTGTAAACTGTGATAATCCAAATTCAGATTCTTCTGTGTGCATGAAATCTGAACTCTGTAAAAATTATTTAAAATGTTAAATGTATTATACAGAGGAGACTAAAGTTAACATATGGATGCAATTCTGGGATCAATATAACAATAAAGGATATGTAGCTTAGAACTAAATAATGTCTTTGAAACAGAAATATATTTTGCCATTTCAGAGCTTTCTGATGACTGAATCTATTTCTGTTTTTGGTCACAGCTGAAATCCTTCTAAAATTCATTTCAGGAGGTAAGAGGGTGTTCTGAAATTTGTCTCTGATTTTATAATATTTGGTGAAATCACATTTTGTGAAATCATTCTTGATCATGTGAGAATAAAACAGTCCATTTAACATAACTGCTCTGGAAATAAGATGAGCCTACTTGCACCTCCAATTTCTTTGTGCAACAAAAGCAGCATGCTAACAAGTGGTTCTGTTTCAATACTTGTGCTTTTGATTTCATCTCCACTCAATGAATATGAGGAGAAGCAAAAATAAGATAAGGATCATTCCAATTAGAATATTATGACTAGGGGGAGAAATTATCTATTAATATTTTTAACAAGTCAGAGGGGAAATTCTATTTCTTCTTTGTATGCCACTATAAGAATATTTTCAAGAAGCATTGTTTTGCTCATTCAAATGCTAAGACATGAATAATATCAACAGCAGAGACACAATTTTTTAATAATTACATTATGTAAATAGGATCTTATTGTGAGTTTGAGACTTTTGTTGTTTGATGTTTCTTTTGGGAAGGCTGGCTGAAGTTTTGGTGGGTTTTTTTCTTCCTTCCTAGTCACATATAAAAAATTATTGCTATTTGACTGTTGCAGATCACCAGGATTTGCTGCAAAGGTTGTGCAAAAATGAAGCTGGGATCAGCTGCCAGTATTAAATTTGTTGTTTGTCAGTTTATGAAGCTTTTCTTACTAGCTAATTCTGGTTATTTTGTGTACAGATTACCAGGTGCAATCAATAAAAAAAATAAAAAGAAAGTAGAGAATTTTCTGAAGCACCCATGGGAAAGGAGAGGAAATTAAGAATTCAGCTTATGAAATGAATTCAGCCAGAAATGAAAAATTGTTCAGTTACGTTGCATTACCATGCATAGTCTATGGACTCCAGCATGAACATGGGAACTTCATGAGTACAGTGACTAGATCATAAATGTAACAGCCTGAAATATTCCACCACTATTTAAACACAGTAATAAGACAGACAAAAAATTCACATATCTGGGTCGTGACTTTGGACATCTACTTCTATTTCCACTAGTAGTCTGCAGGTGTTGCTGAAAGGGCAAGCAATTCTATTACTGTTAAATTATGCTTTTTGTAAAGTTTTTCTTTGTAAATCTTACTGTGGACAAGATTAAAAATTATTATTTGTCATGCTTTTAGGGAAAACCTTGATTCATGTAAAATAGAATACAAGTATTCTGACAATCAGTAGAAATTGCTGACTTAATTTCTGCTGAATCTTTAAATATCCTTTAATAATCTCTTGTACTGCATGCTTTCACTTTAAAACTCTTGAGTGTTTGCCTTGAGTGAGCTACATTTCAAATTTCTCTTTGCTTACTCTTGTCTTTATGAGAAATAGGTCAAGTGCAGAAATTTGCTAACATGGGAACCGAATCTGCTTTCTTCGTTTTCATATTCCATCTGGATTCACTTACCCAGAATACATTACTAAGCCTTATTGGTATAAATGATCCCAGCAAGAAATAATATCAAAGAAAATAAATGTAATCTCAACTTCTTGTCTTCCTTAATGATGGCCTTCATGATGGTCTTAATGCTATCATCATCTTCTTGTTCTTTTCTCATTTTTAAGACACTGTTTCTATTTTGGAAAATTTTCCTTCAAACCATTATCTTACCTCAACAACATTTGGACATTTTATATTCATAATTAAGACTTATAAAGAGTCTACATATAATTTAGTCAAGTGACACTGATATTGAACAGCAATGCCGAAGTGTTCAAGCTACAGCTAAAGTGATTTGGTAAATGCTTAGAACAGAGTGTAGCACTGGGGAAGGTGCCAGAACACATTGGGAAAGAATACAGTTTATGGGATTCTGTCTCCAGGCCAATAAACTCTGCACAACAGAGTTCCATTGCATTTTCCTGAATTTTCACTTTTGAATATAGCCATTGTGGAGCCAATTGCTCTGCTGGTACAGACATGAACTAAATTATCTCATAATAAATCAAATGGCAGATTAGTTTGAATGAACTCCTTTTTTTTTTTCCAGATAATTTGCAGAGACTGCGCTTCTTGAAAAAGCTAAACATCATAAAACATATGGTCAGATTCTATTATGAAGGTCCAGAGTCCAATAATATTATGCTATGATTCATTTTTCTAAGCATCTGATTGATTTCAGTATGAACAAAGGGATATAAACATGACCTATTTTTTCACAGGTTTAAAGATGACACCAATCAATAATCCTTCTCATGCATTTTTAAGGCATCAGGTATATTTTTTTAAACCCAGGTACATAGTTGTACGGTAATTATTTCTAACATGAATGACAACTACAGTCGGAAAAAGAAATGACATCAGAGACAAGCTCCAACCTTAACCACCAAAATTTTCACGATTAACTAAAATTCCCACTGTTTACAATAAAGCTGAAGTAGACTAGCAATTATTTTAAATGGTAGTAGAGTAAATCTTGCTGGCAAGATTTTCATTAGTTTCATTTCATTTCATTTCACTTACTTTCATTTTCCTGGCAGCAGATACTGCGAGGTTTACAAAGTCGTGTGTTTATGCCCATTTATGTAAGTATAGATTAGTTTCTGCCTAGACTGTTTTAATACAGTACCTTGTGTCACAGATAAGCTCTTACTCAGGAAGATTTTTCAGCTGATACAACTTAGCTGAATTTACAGGAAGAGCTGTTATATTAAAAGTATTTTGCTCCTATCACATATAATTTCACAGAAGATGTTAAAAAACAGGACTGATAATAGTGAGAGAAAGTATTTTTGATGCAAGTGCTGGTGAAGGCAGTGATAAAAAAATAATAATTTCCCATTTTTCTGGCAATACTGTATTTAAACAAACACATTTCATTTTGGACCTAAGAGAATTAGAGAATAACAGCTCAATGCCAACAGGGTAGACTTGCTAGAGAAAGAATACTGAGATAGAAAAGCAACAGATGGATACCACTGAAAACATTTCATACTGAAACATCTGTAACTTAGAAATTTTTTATTCAAATAATCAACAAAAATACCTGAATTTCTAACTAGTTAAAAAGTCATAGCATTTCTATGGCTTATCTCCTTATCCAAAGTAAAGGAAATTAATTTTAAGGGTTACTTAAAGGTTTGGTCAGATGGAAACACATGAAGTAACATTTGACTTCTCAAGAAAATAGTGATGGAAAGGGGCTACCAGAAAAAATTTCTAACGTTTTTATATTCACCTTATCTAAATTTTGTTCTTTGGGACTTTGAAAGTCAATTTAGGGAAGTACCATTATTGGCCTTGCAGTTTCTTTTAAGGACACAATGATTTTTTTTGCGATTTTGTATAAGTGGCTCATATGTGAATTTTGTGGCCAGTGCCCTTAAACGTCCAGAGTACGGACCAACTATTTTTTTCTTTCTAGAAATCTAGACGTATTAGGTGTGGCAGCAAGCATCATGGCATATACTTGAACAAATTCCTCAAGATGAAGTTGGGATGAGGCTGAGGCATTCCCTGAACCTCTGAACTCAGAAGCACTCGCTGATCTCCCATGGCCAATGGGAGCATTGGAGCAGGTAATGCAACGCTCAACTCACCTGTCAAAACATAATATGGTTGATCATTAAAAATACCACAAAGTGAGCCTTAATGTCTGTATGAATGACACAGCCTGACTTGCCATACTGCAAAGGACAAGACATTTCGGGAATTAATAAGAATGGAAAAGAATCCATACCTAAGATTTTAGTAGATATAAGGTATTCAGAAAACTCTATGATATTAACTGGACAATGAAATCTAACAAAAATTGCTGAAAATTGAAATCTTAATTCTACAGTTATCTCATGTAATTTCTGTTGCTTTTAAAATTAATAATATCAGAAAATACAATATCTATTTTGGTAACCTCTTAAAAGATGAATTGTTCTTACTGCTGTATGTCTATTCTAGCTTCAAAAAATTTCATTGTATTTTCTGCAAGTGAAAAATTTTAGAATGACTTTGTTATTTTCCTTTTGAAGTATTGCAAGTATTTTTAATTTTTCTGGTTTTATCAAAATTATTCTCAAAATAGTTACCGATACCTCATTTACCAAAATGTACTTTTGGTGACAGACAGCTAAAAAAATCCAGTATTTTCAACATTATTTAAAAGAAACTTCTTAAAATCATGATTTTAATAGAAAATGTCCTTCTCCATAACAGAAGAATTTCTCACCAAATTTATTTTTTTAGTTATTCTTCCTTATAATTTTTTAAATTCATTATTATTTGCAGTAACACACTTCTGCAAACCTTGTGCTTCTTCCCCGAAGTTTCTAGCACTCTGCGGAAGTTATTGCTTCCCCATTCTGCCTTCACTTGTCTTAGCAGCAACTTAGCACATGTACAAGTAAAAGGTGGAGAGATACCAGAGACAGGTGTCTCTTGATGATCAGTTCAATTGACTATGGCACAAATTACTGAAAAGTTCTTTGCTCAGGCTGTGAAAGCAACCAAACCTTGTCAATGTAAAATCAAGCTCAGGCCTTTTATCCCTTCTTCTCTACAGAACCACTCGCAGGGTGATAAACCCAGGCTGATACAACTCTGTGGTTTACACCTCTTGCATATTTCTTTGTGGGACTGCACCTCATTGTATAGATGCACATTGCACACTTCTTCATGCTGGAGCTGAGAACTGAGCCCTTAGGGCCCATTTCCAATCTTTTTGGGGTATATTCTTTAGCCATTTGTTTGTTTATTTATTTACATGTTTAAAAACATCAAAACTACTTCAGCTCTTTCTTAATATTTCTTCTGAAGACCTGTTTTTTTGTGGGAGTAATCTATTGATTTCAACACACTCTTTAACAGGGCTGAGTGAAATTCACAGTAGTGTTTATCACATGGCAACAATCACTTCTTGTTTACAGAATTTTTAGACACAAAATCTATACTTTCTGAAGTATATTTAAGGAAGGTACAACATAATGGCAGAACAGTGATTTGCTGAGTTTTTAGTTTGATTTCATTTTAGGTTACTATTCAAGCTGCTCTGAGCAAACTCTGATCAACAGTGAAAAAATAATAGCTTTGTAAGAAGCTTTCAGATACCAGAGCACAAATTTCATAGGAATGAAGCATTACTCATAAGAGAAAATTATTAATCTCGAATCCGTTTAGAATTTGTCTTAGCTAAATTTCTTCTTCAGGCTACAGTATCTCATTTTTGTGGGTAGATGGCTAAAACTGAAAAACAAAAAGAAAAAAATTACAAAAATCTATTTGTAAAGTAGCATTCCTTAAGATCTCACCACAGAAACTCTTTTACCAACACAAATTTGACCTTGTGTCTTTAATTTAATTCACAGTATTTCATCTGGGTTTTCTTCCATTAAAAACACTTTATACTAGTAAACAACTGCTGTTAAGAAGTGACACCATAGCTAAAATAAACAGCTTCCTCCTTCTCATGATGGTCTTATTCATCTATATCAAGCCCTTCAGTAAACTGACGGTTATTTTCTGAGACCTTATTCCCAGTAGAAGGAATAGACTGCTTTGAGGATTTCCTTGAGAGATGGGGGATTCAGTATCTATTTACTAGGAGATATTATGTGCTGTAAAATACTTCCAAAATTGTGGCTTGGTTCAACATATTTACCATATTCTGTTCAGAACACCGGATTTTTTAAGACCCTGTCTCTCCTCGAAACATAAAAAAGACAACTTCAACAAGAAAGAAATGTAGAAGTTAAAAAAATGCTACTAATCCTACTATTTTTGATAGTGACATAAAATTTTGAAGTAACTGTCATTATTCAAAGTACGGGTATGTGATGGCAAGATAAAAGTCCCATTTACAAAAGGATTCAGGAATACAAGGCTATGGTCAAAAATATGAGCCACCCAAGGCGACAGTTTTACAGTCACACTTGGGCATGATGTTTAGTCCCATGATAAATGTAAGTGACTTCAGCTGCTTTGATATGGAAGATGAATTATCCAGAGTTACATCACTAGCACTATTGGGTAGCAATTTGCAAAAGTTACAGACAAGCAGATGGCATAATTTGTGTTCTACGTTATCCTGTGGTAACTAATAAAATCAATTTGACCATTGAATTAATTTCAGTCTCACAAAACAGACAGAAAATAACACCCAAATGCTGTAAGGCAAACAAGGAAACAAATCGAGGACTGAAAGGGATCAAAACCATTGCTTGCTGTCCTTACCAAGTCTCACATGAACTCCTTTTCTGGTAGGTAGATTTTAGATCAAAATTGTTTGGGTTTTGGTTGTTGTTGTTTTAATTTTAGTTTTGATTGCTGGGTTTTTTTCTATTTGTGCACACATAAACACCTCCAGTGTCAGTTTGTTAGTTAGTCACTTGTCAACACTAGCCAAAGGCATATAAGAGAGCACGAGGTATGAAAATATACTTAACTGAAATATGACAAGGACTACAATTTGCTGAATATCTTTGTCAGGTTTATTGTGATAAAAAAGATGTCTTACCAGTTAGCCTATCATATTTAAAATGCAATAAAGAAATGCACTTCCCTGCCACAAACATATGTTCAGAGTTAGCTCCTGCTCACTATTTTTTCTTTTTAATATCAGGCAAATAACCCCAATACATCAAACACAAAACCAGCTTGTATTGTTATCTCATTTAGCCAAATCATTCTAATATTGCCAGAGTTTATTTTTTTCCTGTATTCCCTTTGAATGTTTCACTGTATTTACAGACAATTTTAAATGATTATTCAAGACAAAAATAAACAGTCCAAAATTAAAAACATTCTCCATCTGGCAGTAATATAAACTAATATTACCACTGAATACACTTTTATCCAATTTCTGCAATCCAGAATAGAATAATGAAGAATCTTCCACTGAAGTCTTTCTTACATCTGCATTTTTGCTTTCACTGAAAGTCTTGCTCAACAGAACTGACTACAGTCCTTAGTTCAATCTAGCCCTACTTTGTGAATGTCCAAGTTTTTCAACGCTTGGTTGAAGTCAGTGATAGTTAGGCACAGTGTGGTTTCAATAGTGACATTTCTTTGTAGATTTTTTTTGTACCACCTGTTTATGATTGCACAGATTTCAAACTGTTAGCTGATTGAATGTGTTATATCTGGTGATTTTTTTTTCCAAGTTATCTGAGGGATGCCAGTTGTCCCACAATCACCATGTTAAAGAACTAAATTGAAAATAGTGAATCAAGTAAGAAACTAAATTTCATAATGGAAAGAACTTATTCAGATTTTAATATTTATGGCAGTAGCTAGTTGTCTTGACTCTAAAATCAAGTAATATATCACAGAGAAAATAAACAATCATTTGTTGCTATTTCTTCTCAAAATACAGTGATACAAAGAAGAAATATTACCCAAGGTGTGAATTAATATTTCACTGGTCTCTTAAAGGACTGTTCCATTTTAAAACCTTACTAATTCAAATGGTAGATAAGAATTTTGAAATTTGTATGCAGGACATTTATGATGCGCTTCAAAGCCCATGAAAAAAAATTATTCATAGCTTTTGTATCAAGTCTTATGTCTCCTGAAAGAAAAAAACCACTAGTTTGCACAAGAAACTGAAATTGCAGTTAGTCGTAGACGTTGTGATCAATATTTAATGCCAAAACTAAATATCAGTCAAATGATTTGAGAAGTTCCTGAAAATCTCGTCATGACACCAGCAACTTAACATGAAGCAAGAAGTCAAATTTCAGAAAAATGTGTGCCATAGCAAAGGCCAATATCTGTCAGCTTCACTATAAGCAAAGATAAGTGCATCATTATACTCGTTGTGAAAAATATAGACTGGTTTCCATCTCCATCAAAATAGGCTAATATCATCACAATGGTATCCTCTCAGGACTGGTTTTAACAGGAATGGAGCCTTGCAGATCAGATAAAAATATTAATCTCATACCACTCTAGAATTTGGACTATGAGAATGTGATGTCAGCACAGAAATATAGTATATAATGTTGACATGACCAGCAGCATTGCACTGCTTGCACACAGAAGAGATGAGAGCTCTTGGTTATCCTTGCATACAAATCTGGAATCTCACACACTTCAATTAATAACAGTGTCTGTCCATTCTGTAAGGATCTGATCAGAAAGTCATTGCTGAATTGACCGGAATTCCATGCAAGGCTTGTACTTCTGTTCTGCTTCGTGTTCCCAAAGAGAATATCTTCTTGAATACCCCCTTCCCAAATTTTTCAATATATTTGTCTCATAACTGTGAATTCAGAAAACAGCAACAGCTTATTTGATCTCATCAATCAAACCTACCTTCATATGCAACTCTCACATCTCCTCTTCTGTGATTCTCCCCTTTACACTGCACTGGTGAGACCCCACCCACAGTACTGCATCCAGCTCTGGGGTCCCCAGCACAGGAAAGCCATGGACCTCTTGAAGTGAGTCTACAAAGCGCATAGGCCACAAAGATGATCAGACTGCTGGACTACGTCTCCTATGAAGAAAGGCTGAGATAGTGGCATTGTTCAGCTTGCAAGAGGCTCTAGGGAGACCTTAATATGGCCTTTCAATACTTAAAGGTGGCTTATGAGACAGATGGAGACATCTGTTTAGTAGGGCCTTTGCAACAGGAAATGGGCAATGGTTTTAAACCAAAAAAAGATAGGTTTAGACTGGACATAAGGAAGATGTTTTTCACTATAAGAATGGTAATATATTGAAACAGGTTCCCCAGAAAGGTGGTGGATGCCTTATCCCCAGAAGTGTTCAAGGCCAGGTTGGGTGGGTCTTTGAGGAACCTGATCTAGTGAAGGATGTCTCTGTCCATAGCAGGGGGATTGCACTTGAAGATCTTTAGATGTCTCTTCCAACTCAAATCATTTTACGATTGTATGATAACTATGCTCGGCCTTGTGTATGAGAATAATTCTGCTGAACACACCTCCTTTTCACTTTGTCACCCATGCTTTTTCATAAAACCAATCCCATAAAAGGACACTTGAGAATTGCATACAAAGACAGTTCTTTTCATAGGTCTCTCTACTTAGCTTCAGCTGTTACATTTTCTTCTCTTCAACTTACTGAAAAATGGTAGGGAGATTTAGTTTTATATCTTGCAAGCAGGCCTGTTTACAATCTGTCAACTAGGTGGACTTGGCAATGCAGGTTCAGTCCTGACAGCTGCTTCTTGTGACAAGGTGAATGTACCGTCATACACATCATCACTCTGCAGACGAGAGTATCTTCCAGCAGAAAGCAAGGCACTAAAAAGAATGCTGTGTTCCCAGGTTTCATTTTGGCATGCATTAGAAGTCAGTCTAGGAGGTGAAAATGTCCTCTGATTCTTTAGTAAAACTGTAGCCGTACCAAATCACTGACATTTGTTAACTGAGTGTATTTTGCAGAAAAGTGGACACATCTGATTGAAAAGCTTTCTTCTTTGAAGATTGAAAGGTTGAAAGGCTGAAAAATAACTCTGAGGATACCCCATTATCAGTGAAGGAAAAATTACTTCAGGATTAATTTTAAGTCTGAATCTAAAGTTTGGAAATGTTTCCCAAAGCTACAACTTAATAGGTAAAAGAAAGAAGTGATAGATAGAGAAAAAATTTTCATTGGAGTAATTTCCTGCAGAGTAGTGAAGCAGCTCAAAACAAATTCTTCTCTCACCACCAAACTATTATTGGCTTGTGTGAGGTAGGAAGTTGTTATCTTGCTTGGCACGTTCTCCCACATGTCATGTGACTTCATTGCTGTTCACACTAAGACAAGTAACAGTGAAAGCCTCCTATCATCATGTACCTAGCGAAGAAAGACTGGAATTTTGGCCGCCTCCACTTCAAAAGTTGTGCGTTAATGGTATAGCATTCTGACATTTCCTTGAAGTTTGTAAACATGAATCTGCAGACTTTGTGGAACTGTTAAATATGGTGCAGCACTGCCACCTGGATGGAAGTGAGGGATCTCAAGCCAAGAACCGGTTGTCATTATCTAAAAAAGGATGAAGTGAAGATAAAAGATGATGTTTCTGTATCCATGTGGGAGGCCAGTGAAGATCTTCACAGTCTCATAGGAGGTATTTTGTTTGTGTGTTCTGACATAAATAAAAATACGTAATAATAAAAACATGTATACAAACTGTCCTATAAATACAATATGTGCTATTTTCCTATCATTTACTTGAAGTTTCAGCACATGTACAGAAGGAAAATGCACCATGATCATCAATGTTAATATGCAGAGTGAACATCTGCATCTTACTGCTGCCAACAGTAAAAGGCTGCCAGCCCAAATAGGTATAATAGCCAACTTCAGAACACAAAAAGGCCTCTTGCCTGGTGGACACATAGAAATTCCTTCTAACCTCTGGGCTTCTTCACTACCGAACAGTAGGAAGCCAGCTTGAACAAGTGATGACCTGCTGCTGCCCCAGATACCCACAACTCCTGTGTCCTGAAATTGCTCCAGCTTGGCAAAATAGTGAAGCTACACTTAACCTCTTTTGTCTTTCCCCCTAAAAAGTAGGTCATCCCTCTGTTCTCTTACTATTGGAGGTCTGGAAAATTACTGGTCATCGCAACAGCGTTCTTCAATGGAAGAGGAACAAAAGCAGAAGACTGACCATTTACTGAGTACTGAAATTATGACCTAAACTTTCAAAGGAAAAAAGCCCTTTTCAAAGGTAAAAAGAGACAAAAAAATTATATTTTGTGTGGAAGCCAAAAAAAAAAAGACTTGTGTGTGTAATAGGCTGTTACAGGCTGTACCTGGAAGCAACACAAATGTAAGTATGTATGTATGGAAGTGTATATGTACATACTTTGCATGGCTATATACATCTGTATTTCAAGCTAATCTATCTGTTTGCCTATAGTAATACCCTTGGGTTTTCCAAGTTTATAAACATTGCTATACAAGCTGTTTTATCTGCCTGGGCAAACAAATTCTGATCCTGTCTCAGAATTCCTCCTTTCTTTTTCTACTTTCTGTTGAATACAGTTTTTCAGGAGATAGATTATTCTAACACAGAAAACTTTCAAGGTAAGTAGCAAGTGAATATTATCAAAAGTAGAAAATATTCCTAAAATAAATTGCACACATGGAATTGACACCAAACAAGAATCTCTCAAGAAAAATTCACTGCAGGCAAAACTTAATAGACAAGTGACACACTAACAAAAAATAGAATAAGAAAGTCACCCACATGTTGAAACAAAAACACTACCCATGTATAGCATGAAAACTTCAAAAAGAAAGTGAAAGTAATACAGAAGTAAGTGCCATTTGGAGAGACACTGTTCTAATGAAAAAATAATCAACCACACAACAATAAAACCAAATTATATTAAACTTTTAAACCCATGACTCATTGAATCAAAGAGTGTGATGATACACAAGAATTATGATAACCAAAATCACTTGAAGTGAAAATAGATATCACTCGGATTGTCCTAAGTTGTCAACTGCCCTGAACATCAATGACCTTTTCAAATAATCCACAAGTCCAATTTTTTCCACATTTTCAAAAAGAGACAAATCAAAAGAATACATGGATAAACACACAAAGTCTTCAAGGGCAAAACCCCAGTAAATCAAGAATATATGTCCTTAGTCACCCATACTCCTGCCATTGTAGTTCTCGCCCTTTGTCTTACACTAAGTTTCTGATGGGCCTTTCATTTAATGTCTAAATTAAAGATTTTTTCCCTTCATGCAGAGCTCAACTCTCCACGTAAAGCAAGATTTCAGTGTACTGACATATTAAATAAATATGATAAAAAGTTTTGCTACCAGTCCTTTCTCCTGCAAATAAAAGTGAATTCCAACAACCATTCACATTTTGACTGATTGTTTTTCCTAGATGCTATTTTTACTCCAAGATTGGTCTCTGTCCCTTTCATGTTTCATGACATTTCAGTCTCCCTTGTTCTTTTTCTCTCTCACAGCTCATTAACACACTTCACATCTGTCTACCATTACAAAAAGTTTAGTGCATGTCAAAGAGCTGAAAAATAAAAATGAAGTCACTAGGGAAAAGAAAAATTTTCTAATGGCTGTATTGCAAGTATGTGGCTCTTTTGGTTACCTAGGAAATGGCTGTAAAGTGTAATATGATTGTCAGATTAATTCCCAGGACTAGAGATACAATTGAGTGTAACTGATGTAGACATAAAATACATTAAAAATAAATTATTATCAGTTTTTCATTTTTTAAAGAGAAAGAAAACCAGTAAAATTAGTTGTTGTGATGATTTTTCAAAAGTTTGTTGTAAAATAAATTCTCAGTTATCAGACTTACTTTGCTAGAATGACAAAAATCAATTTAGTTGCTGTGAAGGCAAATGTATGAAGTGGTTCAGATGGCAATCTGCAAAGTGTTGAAAACCACAGCATAAAAATATCATGAAAAACAACAGAAGAGTTGAAGGGATTTGCTAAGTCATCAGCTCCAAACTCTAGCTATAAAAGGAAACTGTCATATGATCCTTCCCATAAATGCATCAGGCTTCAGTTTTAAAACAAGTTATGGTTTTGTGTCCACTGCTTCTTTTAGAAAACTGTTCCAGAAAATTATCATTCTCTAGGATAAATACAATAGAATCATAAGAGTCGTAGAATCATGGAATCATAGAATGGTTTATGTTTGAAAGGACCTTAAAGATCCTGCTTCCATCCAACCCCCTGCCACGGAAACGGACACCTTCCCCTAAAGCTTTTTCCTCAGAGATCCATCCAACCTGGCTTGCAACTTCCTCTGCTGAAGTTCCTCAGCAACTTCCTCTGCTGAATTACTATCTGTTCAGTTTACACTCATCAGTCTCAGCCTCAGCATCACTTTTTGCTTAAATATTAATTCTCCAGCATTTAGTTCCCGTAGTACTCACAGAAAATTGTTGTATTGCTTCCAATGTTTGCTCTTCCAAAATACGTCAAATTTCTTTTGCCAAGTTTGTCTATTATGCTTATTATCTAATAGGCTGGTTCTTCACCTGTTCCCATTTTAACTTCATGCTCCATGATATTAAGAAAAAAATGTACTGATTTAATACCAGAAGTTAGTAAGAAATAGAAGAGGGTTTTTCTGGTTGCTGTTTCTTTTGCTATCATGTTATAGACTTTTACATATGGTAAAACTGAACAATTATTATGCACTGGCCACAGTTGCTTGTAAGTAGACTTCAGTTCTGAATGCTTCTATTCATATATGCATACATTTTGCTTATAGACACATATTTTCCAGATAATCGGATGCATTTTATAATAGACCAGATGGCACAGCTCCTAAAAATCTATTGGCTTTTTCTCCGCTGTCTTGTGTTCCAACTTATTTCTGTTATAAATTGCAAGAAAACAATTATCTTGATTTATATGTGACTGTATATATATACACACACACGTGACTGTTGAGGGAAATTAACTGCTGTTAGAATATTGGATACAATCACTGGTAATAAAAGCTGCTTTGCTCCAGAAAAATCTTAGGAAGTACATTGTCTGGTATTTGTGAAGGAAGGAAATTATAAGTATGTTTTTGGGAGACTGCACTTAAATACCTTGTAAATGCAAAGTTATCACCTAGAGGATGGTTCCTCTGAGGTCTGTAATTCACATACAGTGAAAAATACCCCAAACACAATAGCAGAAGCTTTTGGCACATATACTCTGTTCTCCCTTTTTGTGTGTGTGTGCAGGCATTCATTCGATCACAGAATGCAGATGACATTTAAACACAGCAAACTGCAGTTGTAAACCATGCACGCTGAAAGGCTGTTGATGGCTGATGTACACCAAGCTTTTGGACTACTCCCTCTTGAAACAACAGAGACAGCACTGCTCTGAGTTGAGTGCTGAAGAGAACAAAGTGGCAAAATGCTGTGGAATCACAGGTGTCATATTTTATGCTCATTCATTATGGAAGGAAGACATGTTAAATCAGTGCAGCCTGGAGGTAGAGATTGGATGACTCATCAGACATCCCCATATTTAGCTGAGTAAGGCTAGTTATTTGCTTATTTTCTTATCATTAAGGATACCATTAGTCCATGTTTCAGGTAAAAAAACCAACCCTAATGATATATATATTTTGTTTTATGAAAAGCAATATGAATTCATTTTGTCACCTTATATCTAGAGGTGCTACTTTATTGCCCAGTGAATAGGGAAATTCCAGTGAGAATGGAAAAGAGAAAAAACCAAACTGACAACAAAAACCTGTTTTGTCTTATGCATCAGTTCAATGGTTAAAAAAATAAAAAAAGGTAGAAAGATCAGTAAACTGGAACCAGTCAGTGACAGTCAGATCAGTTCACCTGCTGCAATAAAACTGCTGGCCCTAAGTGCAAGTATCTGAAATTACCTGGAGCTCTGAGCTCTCATACATAGCCAAGCACTAATCACAGAAACATTTAAATAACTCCATGCTATCTTTTGCTTTAGCAGCTTTTTGTTCTGCTCACCTCTGTTGTGGAAACCCCATGTTCTCCCCATGTGGAATGGGAACTGCTTGATGTACAGTGACTGGTACAATGGCTGCAGATTTGCACCTGTGTTTATGTCCTTATAGAAAGAGGAAAACTGTGATAGTAGGAAAAAAGAAAACCCAAACCAACAAGTGGGAAAAAACCCTCCAAACTCCAGAAGAAGTGATCATGGTGTTTGATGGAGAGAATGTTCACTCAGTTGTTGGGAAGAGGCAATGCACTTAGGGTTACTATGTGGATTGAAAATCTTTCCCATATTTCACATGACTTCAGGTAAATTCACTTTTGACCTGTGAAATGTCAAACTTAATTGAATGTAAAACTTGTTTCAGTTTGAATCCTAAGCACCATAAGCTTGTCTTTTTTTTTTCTTTTTTTGAATGAACTGAGAAAAAGCACTGGGATTGCTATTCCTCTGAGACAGAAATTCCTAGGTAAAGAACATCTCCATGCCAACGTTTGTCTTCATGAAGAAATAGATGCTCTAAAACCAAAAAGATTGTAAAAATAAGTTTTTTATTATATATTCATGAGTTATTCATAGCTAAATTTGACAATACTGCTCTGATGTCCTGTTCCGAGTAGTATTTCAATTTTCTAGATTACTTAGCTACCTTGCTGTCATTTCTTTGTCAAGTAGGCCAGGAGTAAATAAGTATATGACATACCAAAAGATAAAGACTCAAGTTCATTTTATAAAAATGGTTGTCAAAGCAGACTGGTAATATTCATCTTTTGATTATACTCTATCTCACTTTTTTTCATCCTTTTTTTTTTAAGAGAAGAAAAAGATTTTGGTGTCTATTATCGAACTAATTTTACTTTAATTTCCTGTCATCATGTTATTTTTTATTTTACTACACGAAAATGTGCCAATCTGATGGACAGTTCTCCATTTAACTGAATGAATCAGCATGTAAGTACCTATTTTTGTCAAATGTGGCTTCTATGAGCTCTTACATATTCAAATGTTTTGAGCTAGGATTAATTACTTTAGTCCACCCATTTTTTCCTTCCTCTTTTGTTCTTTGGAAAAATAGCTGAGTGCTTTCCTCAACTCTAAAAAAGAACAAGACAAAGCTTAATATTAAAAAATCTGTGCTATTAGAACAATTTCTTTGTCTTGAAGGCATAATGACTTGTAGCGTGCAGAGTCTTTCTGGTAAGAAAGAAATAACAATAAAAAAAGAGCAGCCTTTCAGATGCTAAATTAGCTGCTCAAGAGAGCTCATGTTGTTTCAGGAAAAAAACAGAAATACACACAAGTTTTGCAATCTTCAACAGATTGGAAACTGCCACGTTGCAAAGCTGTTCTTTGAGACAAATAAAAATGGTAGGCAACCTCGGAAAATGGCTTATACCATCTTAAGCAGGTGGAAATTAGGATCCTAACAGGATGGTGGGAAACTCTATCTAAAGGATCTGTTGGTAGAAATTAAAGATGAAATTTTATTTTGTTTGAATACTAGGACTGGGCCAACCAGCCTGACACATATCCTGTTTTATGTTGCTCCAGTCAGTTACATGGCTGAGTACACACTTGGATTAGGCAAAACAGAGTTGATCCAGCTTTCCTCATAGTTCAGGGGAAGTACAATTTACTCTTCTACAAGTTCTGACCCTGCCCTTATTACCATTTTCAGGGATCAAGCTTTTGGGTTCTGTGCTGGCTTTGATTGGGGTAAAGTTAATTTTCTTCACAGTGGCTGGTATGGGGCTGTGTTTTGGATTTATGCTGATCACAGGGTTGATAATATAGAGATGTTTTTGTTATTGCTGAGCAGGGCTTACAGAGAGCCAAGGCCTTTTCTACTTTTCATACTGCCATGTGGACAAGGAAGTTGGAGGTGCATGGGAAGGTCGGAGGAGACACAGCTGGGACAGGTGACGCCAGCTGACCAAATGGTTGTTCCAGACCATATGACATCATGCCCAGTATATAAAGTGGGAGGAAGAAGGAGGAAGAGGGGCACATTTGGAGTGCCCAAGTCACTGTTACACATGATGGGGCTCTGCTCTCCTGAGGATGGCTGAAAACCTGCCTGCTCGTGGGAAGAGGTTAGTTCCTTGTTTTGCTTTGCTTCTGTGCATGGCTTTTACTTTCCTTATTAATCTGTCTTTATCTCAGCCCACAAGCTCTCTACCTTTTGCCCTTCTGATTCTCTCCCTGGTCCCACTGGTGGGTGGGAGACTGAGCAGCTGTGTAGGGCTTGGTGACTGCATGGGATTAAACCACGACTGTTTTCTACATAAGACCCCAGCTCTCAGGTACACACACCCATCAGAACCAGGATGGAGCAGATCAGTGTAACATTCCAGAATTTTTCCAGTGACTTTCCTTACTTTATATAGACACAATACAGAATCATTCCCACTTGCCCCCATCTGTCCTGAGACCAGGGACCTCTCAGTGATTACTAACATTTTCAAATTGTTTAAAAACACCCAAGAGAAAATGGGTGTTACTGCAGAGTACTCACAAGAGTGCTACAGAAATTTATACCACCTGCATATCTGGGATTTTGTTTGCATGAAACTGAAGGCACTGTTTATTCCTTATAAATATGACACTAGAAGAGGAAGAAAATGAAAAGTAGACTTCTCTTTTTCTCCAGAGGGTAAATAATTCAATTAATAAACTCCCTTTTTAGTCAAGATATTCTTTTGGTCCACCTTATCTTATCTAGGTTTGCCTTATTGTGCTTGTGCTATACAGTCAGTTTCTTGAAAGATCTTTCTACATTTCACAGTAATGTACATTAAGGCAGAATCTAAAATATACCAGCTACACTTATGTAACATCAGGGGTAGCTTCAAAAGAGTGACCCACACAGGAAAAGAAATAGAAACAATTCTCTGTATTTGAACTGTATTCTGATTCTGAGTGAGTATGCACGAATGGTAGCAAAGGTGAATACCTTAGCGGGCAATCAGAGGTGAAATGAGAACGTTTTTTTCCCATTGAGAAAACTCAAGTGAATATCTTATGTTTATAGTTTTGATGGAGTGAAGACCAAAAGTGTGATTTTACTTTGGAGGAGAAAAAGAGAACATATTTTAGAAAGGCTATGAAGAATAAGCAACAAGACACAGGTGGTAGCCAGTCCCAAGGGAGTTCACAGTATCATTGTTGTGCACTGCTATTGAGAGTAAAAATAGACATTGAGAGGATGCTTGGAAACAGAGAATACAGATTTTTTTTATCAGAAAAATCTGTTTTATGGTGGATCTCCCCCCACACTGACTATTCATTAGAAAATAAAAAGAAACTCCCTTTCCATGCACTATACTTTTCCTGTTCCATTCTCTACAGTGTTATACAATCTTTCATTGTATTTTACTGACAAATAATAATATTCTTCTGTTATTTTCCAAAATATTAGCTAAATTTAGACCTGTTAAACACAAGAGTTCTTCTTTTTGGAGCATGAACCATTTTATCTTTAACACATTCCTTAGAAAAAGTGTTTTAAATTGGACATTTTCTGCTAGCTGGTCATATTAAGAAAAAAAAGGTTTATTCCTGATTTGGGTTTTTTTCCGAATTTCTACACTCTGTCCACAGGGAGGGTGTGGAAAAAAGAACTTATAAATAAAATATCCACCTATTTGTAGTCTAAATTACGAGAGTATCTTTTCATTCCCATGCCATAAACCATATTTGAGCTGAGCATGTGGTAGTTTACCTCATAACCCACACTCTTCCGTGTATGTAAAAAATAAATTACCTGAGGTAACAAAAAGAATCTCCAGCAATTTAATAATATCTTCCTTACTATAATAAAATTTCCTGCAATTACTTCTTGAAATAAAATTATTACAAAATTCTGCTCGTGTTTGTGGTAAAAGTGTTTAAATTCAAAGTTTTTTTTCAAATTACCAGAGTTATCAGTAATTTCAATGGCATATACCATGCTGTATCTTGAATTTCTTAATTGGAAATATTGTTACATAAATTCAGTCAACATTTTTGGTAAGTATATACTACACAAATTAGGTGTTGATGTAAATTAATTTTTAATGTCCATAATTTTATGTTTATGATTTTTTTAATAAAATGTATTTCAGTGTTTCCCTTTTTAGAAAGAAAGCACTTTCAAAGAAGAGCTACTCTGTTCTAAAAGCAGGTTGATTTTTATTTTAATCTTTATGAACTTTTTAATGTCTAAGAGAAACAATTATCACAAGCGTCCTTGAACTTTTATTGAAGTCTCTATACAAAGGATAAATTAAGTGATTAGTTCAGGCTCCCTTACATCTCTCCAAATGACAAGCACCCTAGTTATAAACATGAAATTCCAAAACTTCAGTTTTTTCTTTTGCAACTTACTAAATTGTTTAATTGTATTTGTAAAGATTTCGACATAACACAAAAATATTATCTGAGTTTGAATATAGATCTTGTTTTGGACACAGTACATAAAAAAAACCAACAAAAACCAACAGGACAATCACAAAATAAACTGTAAGATATTTGGGTGGAACATGTACCAAGGTAAGGTACTTGTCCTGAATAATACTAAGCAATGCTGATGCTGCCAGGCTAAGAGGAAGACACACTTTGGCAATCAAATTAGAATACGCTTGCAACTATAACTGATCATATGTATAATCTGGAACAGTTTCACACAAAGACAAGAATTTTTGCATGAACAAATAAACATGTCTGTAGCACAATGATTACTGTGCATACATGCAAAATATGTACAGAAGATCTCTAGCCAGATAGCAAATGTGCAGTATAATGTGTCAATGCATATTGAATACAAAGGAGGTTGTGGCCAAATATCTGAATTCAAGCTTCTAACTGGATAGATGTGCTGGCTTTTGTTCAGCCAGCTGTGTACCAGCTGTATGTTTTGCTGCCTGTCAGACTATACGAATAAAAACACCACAAGTGGCACTTCTGATCCCAAGATGGGTGCAGATAGGAAATTCAGCAAACCTTAACTGTTGGGAGGGGTGAACCTGGAAGAAAAAGCCAAGATTTCAGTGACATGATTTGGAGTGGGGTCCTCGGGATGCTTTCTTTTGCAGATAGGTCATGAAGGACTTGGAGTGATCATTCCATTAAAGGGCTGAATTGTGTCAATACCAGTGATTCTCTAAGGGAATGCTAAATCCCAGGGCTCAAAGCAAGACTCACTAAGTGGAAAAACTGTAAGCAGTAGATTTCAGTAAAAATTAAGAAAAGGAAAAGCAATAAATTCCATGTTGCAGAGGCTGATATTAGGAAAGTAAGATGGAATAAGGACGAAAAAGAAATTAAGTATAGTGAATTCTATTCTCAAATGAGGCATTTTTAAAAACAAGTGGAAAGACCGGAAAACATGCAGAAAGACTTTTTAAAATCCCCAAACCAAAACAAATTAAAGTTACAGCATCAGTGTGCCTTGAGGAGACAATGCATTTTGAAAGACATAGAAGACAACAAAAATACTCAGTTCCTGTTCCTGTTCAGCCATAATTAGCTATGTACCCGAACTGGAAAACCATCATAAGACTATGGACAGAGTATAACATCTTATTAAATAATGATGAGGCAGTTAAAAAAACAGGGATTGCCATGTGGCCATAGGTCAGCAATGGACTTTCTAGAACAAGCGTAATGCAAAAATCACAAGTGTGACTAAGACTGATTTGGTCATTCTTTAGTGAAGGGGAAGTCAAAAGAAACACTGAAAAAACCTTTGTAGACTTTTGAAATACTCATTAAATAGAGAAAACTATAGAAGTGTTATGAGAGCAGTTAAAAGTTGAACAATATAATGTAAAAGGCATAGGTAGGATTGCATAATATGACTATAAAATTTTGATTACTGTAGGCAAAAAGTGCTGCTTTGAGGCTAAAAAAAGAAAAAGACCAGAAATTCAGCAGAATTTACTGAAGCTGAAAGCTGTTGCTTTGTCACTTAGAGTGTTTAAGGCTATTCTAATGGAAATCAACCTTTTCATAAAATCAAAATAGGCATTTATGCTGGATGCTCCAGGCTTAATGACAATACAATTTTAAACGTTAGAGTCTAAGGTAAAGCTGATGAAAATTGCAAAGGTAGGGACTAAAAAAATCAGCATACATGGGGTTGCTCCGCATGAGCAGATTAGATGCAAGTACAACTATGTTTTCTTAAATAACTGGTTGCTTAAAAAGTTATGTTGAGGAAATGGTTTGAGGTAGCTGGACTTGAAAAAAACCCAACCTGATGTGAAAGGAGCAAAAAAGTGCCCATGTTGCAAGATAAAAAGAGTGGAACTATCTTTTTGTATTAGTTGCAACCCACATTTGAATTGGCTAAATCATTCATGAAATTACACCCTAAAGGAGGAAAATCGAATAAAAATTTTGGAAGGAACATGTACTTCTAATTGGTTTTAAATAACTGATTTGTTCTAAAGTGTACATAGGCGATTTTTCTCCAACACCCCTCCTCACTCTTGTTAAGAAATAGGCTATGTAAGGTGTCAGGTAAGCAATTAAGCCCCCTTTGCTCTGTCACTGTGCTGCAGAAAAAAATTTAGAAAAAGGCAAGTGCAGCTAAAGTTAGATCATCTCCGTGCAGCAGCTTTTAGACTGAAACAGAATGAAATGCTTGTTATCTCCAAGGAGCAATAAAATGACTGCTTTGGAAGATAAAAAAGATCCCAGTAATGTACAAAAAGTTTACGGACATATTTAGCATGTATATTACTCTAAGTTCTCAACCTGAGACCAGAATACATGAAAAAAACACTTACTAAATTCATGACAAGGAAACAGAGCCATTGTCAGCATGGAGTACAAATCTAACAGCTGAATCCATGCCAAAATTAGCTTTGCATTTATGTGTGTATATACACTGTATATATATATATATGGATATGCATATAAATATATATCTATAGTACATATTTTTGTGAACAGTGGGGTCTATACCCCCAAGAGCTTCACAAGAGATTCATAATACTTTCATTATTTCTTAACAATGTCATACAGCAACAACACAGCTCAGAAGAGTTTTAAAAGAATAATGCCATAGAAAGCAAGAATGGTACAGGGCATTCCCTAGCAAGTCAATACTAGCAAAAAAAGACAGTTGTTATGTGTTGAATAATAGGAAAAATGGTGATCTTCTTTTAAAGGATCCTATAATTTCCCCATTTTTTAGGCCACATGCTGCTTTTTGTGCTCAGCCTAAATTGCCATGTGCCCACCTCTGTGAACATAGGAATAGCTTCCAAAATACCCAGTGAGGGCTACTGTACAGGAGCATTTCTCTATACTTGAGAAACAGACTGTATCTATGTGAAGAATCCAACAGATACTCTTCTCCAAAAATCAAGCAACCTGTATAAATTAACTACTTTAACAAACTCATTGAAGTGTTTTCCAAAATTTTAAAATACAAATAAAAATTGTGAGACCTATTATGAATTACTATAAGACTAAGATGCCTAATTACAGATTTATAAACTACCGTGCTATTCAAAATACCTAGTTTCACTATGCTTTTTCCACATATTGTTTACAATTAGTATGGCTAAAACACATGACAAGAGTTGAGGTATTTGGCTTCTCAAGACTAAATGCAACAGAGTGAGAAATCAGGCAATTGACTTTATATCTTTCAGCAATACATTACAGGAGAAAAAAGAAAAAAACAAAAAAAAAAGAAAAAGAAAAAGAGAAAGCAGGTACTTGAATTGAATAAAAGACTTGCAGAATCCAGTTGCTGGTCAACTAAGCCCTACCAGTTTGATTATCAGTATGACGATGTTTCGCTGCTTGTTATAATCCTGAACAAATGAAATCAAAATGTCACTTCCGGTATCTAGTCCAATTCCCTGAAGGAAAGAATCTTGAGTAATAGAAAGGCAGACTTTTGAAGAAAAGCCAAAAAAATGAGTGGACTTGCCTTAAGAAAGGACCTGAAGAACCAGATTTCCCGCTGGGTTTTTTGCTGAGAGCTTCAAACATCATAAGAAAATGTTTTTAGAGTAATAGGATGAACGTGCTTCAGAATTTTAGCTGTCACACAAAATGACTATATAAACCTTGTTGTTTCTATGCTGTTTAGTAAAAATTCTTTTTTATAAGACCTGATCTTGATGTAGTTCTTTTTGAATCAGAAAATCACTCTCCTACTAACCTAGTCCCATCATTTTGCACATTTCATAGAATTCACCTCAAAAAACAAATACAAAGTGTTTATATAAGCTGTATAAACAAACAAAAAAAATCAAACAAAACCCTAGCTCTAAAATGCAGCACTCAGAAGTTAGGAAATTCAAAATTCATATGAGACTTATAAGCATGCCACACAATTCATTTACCCAAGTGTGGTGTTACTAATTAAATAAATACCTTGTGTTTTGTAAGGTATGTAGAAAATGATATTGTGCTAAAGTTGTATGAGCTACTATGACTCATGACAAAGTTAAATATAAATTCTGTACAATGCAGCAACCTGACCCCTTTGTTTAGCAGAAAGAATATTCTATGAGCACTTCTGCACCCCATGAAGTCAGGTTAGGTGAATAACACCTGCTCTCTATCAGGAAGGGGTGTTTCTTCCTGAAACAGAAGAAATTAAACGGGTTCAGATGACAAAAAATAAAGAAGCCTTCTTGAATGGAGTTCCCTACCCCCACACCACCCCCACCTTTCGGTTATGTGGTTCTTCAGTGTTTGGAATGAGTTTATACAGTCATGGTTTTGGCCACACAGTACTTTCAGAGGCTCACGGATGAAATTAATCCTTTGTTCTTGATATAAAGAGGCGGAAGCTCCTGATGCAATGGACTACTCATGAAAATCTTCCCTTCCTCTGCCATCCCTTAATTACTCCCCCATATGTTGCACTGTTGACAGGGCCATTGGATTTGTCTTAAAATATTTATGCTCATTAATTATTTTCTCAAGCTTCTGAAATATTCTGACCACAAACAAACAAACAAACAAAAGTAATTTTTAATCAGCTTTGTTTTGGTAAAATTTGTATAGAACCTCTTGTAATAAAATTAGGTACTCCTCCAGCCTAAGGGCCCTCCTCAGTAGCATATCTGTGACCTGCCGTAAAACAGACAGCTTGGAAAGCTTATACCACAAATAAATCTTCCATAAATGTCTTCAGTTTAAGAAAATATTCCTCTTTCAGAATGAAAATATCGTATTTTTAATGCAGTGTGTTGTGAAATATTTCCCTGTGTTCTATATCTCTAGTTTAGAAAAAGCCTTGAGGTAGACATTTTTGCAGAGCATGATCAGCAACTTGAAGAAGTGCTTTATGCTAAGCCTAGTAAAAAAAAGTCCACTAGTGAAGCCAGGCAACCTGGTGCAGACAAGTTTCTTCAAGATTAAACTGTAGATAAATGATTTTAGAGACAGAGAAAAGCAGTTTTTTGTGATTGCTATTTATTAGTTCACTCTCAAAATGAAGGGTCAGTCTATACAACATCTGTAGCTTAGAAAATAGCTTTTTAAAGAATATTCTTTCACACACCTGTGACTGTATAAAGCTTCTAAAAGTACATCATATATATAAAAAAGTAAAGCATGCTCTGCCAAAAATAAGAAAAAAAATCCCCAAAGAAGGAATAATGCAATGTTCTTCTGCTGTCCTCCTGACAACATAATTATCAACAAACTGTAATTTACATCACTTGTACACAGTAGTTTCCCTTCACAATTGTCCTGGTGAAGAACAAAAAGCAGGTAAACGAAACAAATGTATCTTTGTCATATCTGATTTTTGTGTACTATATACACCCAGCTGTAAAGTGAACTTCATTGAAAATGTTCTATTTTAACTGCTTTTTCATTCAGGCAAGAGAAAAGAATTGGAGTTGTCATTTGAATCTGATGGAAAAGATAGAAGAGATGAGATGACAACCTTCTGATGGCATAATGTAATTCACTTAATCATTATTCTTTAATAATTAATATCTCTATAAATTTTCTCCTTACAGAATACTCATAAGATTAGAAAATATTATTTCCCACCTGGAGGTCGGCATATTAAGACACAAAATTGGTTTACCCAGGATTCCATAGTCCTAGATCAATGTCTTAGCTGCTGAGCCATCCTTTCTACTGAGGCCCAATGCATCTTCTGTAGAAACCTTACAAATAGAAGGAGCTAAACAGAACTTACCTGTCAGAGACATCAGAGATGAGAGACATTTGGTCCACCCCTTGTCAATGAAAACTCTAGGAAAAAGAAGAAAAAAAGAACCATTGTGTATGTCCTGTTGGTTTCAGGTCTAACATAGTAACAACATGCCGTAAGCAGCATTAATGCCTACTAAAGAGGTCTAAGTATTCAGCAGTCATTGCCAAGAGGAAATATAAAGAGTAATATGATAGAGTGCAGGGGACTTAGAATTCAACTCCAGATCATCATGAGTGGGTGAATTAATGAAACTAAGGCAGAGATTTGCTGAAGTGTGTTTAAGCCACAATGAGCAGGAATACCAAATGTCAAAGAAAGTTTTGTGAAGATTTTTTTAAGAGTTTTTTTCATGATTATTTGATTTTTTAAAATATTATTATGAGGGCTGAAAGACTTTTGTGAGGAAAGGTAACAGCTCTACTCATCTGAAACATAAATTAAATCCCTACTAGAAATAGCAGATTTTAAAGAAAAAAAATTAGAAACTAGAAGACAAGAGTTTTGTCCATCTTTAAATCTGAAATTTTCCTGATACAAAAAACCATAGCACACTGAGCAATGGTAACTGCTCTTAACTGCTCATGGTCATGAGCTCGAGTTTCAAAAAGATCATCCAAAGCAAAAACTGAGTTAGTGAATGACCAAATCAAGTCACAAAAAAATTTGTGGCTCAGTGACATTAGAAGAAAGAAAGGCATCAGTTTTTCTGAGCAGAGGATGTAAATAACAGCAAAGTTCACTTAATATACAATTCTCTATTGTCCTTGTTCAGGTGACATTGCTATGAGAAATGAAACGTATAGGAACTGCAGAAATCGGTGTTACGAACAAAAGGAGTTATCACAAGGTATGTATTTCCACAACATCAAAAATTCCTATCGGCACTTTCTGTTCTTTGCTTTGTTGTTCACCACCAATGTCAATAATCTGTGTGGTCTTCACTGTTGTTGCTGTTGTTCACGTCATGGGACGTGACACCCCAAGCACTGTGAAAACAATAAAGCTGCATGAAGAAGATGACTGCCTTCAGGCCTTACCACAAACTGTGCTTCTTGTTGCTGTTGTTGTTGTTAGGTTAGATGGTTGATTGGTTGGTTGATTGGTTGGTTTTACTCTTGCTTTTATTCCGGGCTGCGTTTGGGGTTTTTCTGGGGGGAGGTGGTAGCATGTTGCAAATCTTCAGCCTGTCTTACTGCATAAAAGCACAAATTTAATACATTTAATGTCTAACGCACTGTCTTCAGTCAGAAATTAAGGTACTTGTACATGTGGCAATACAGTCAATAGCAAAAAAAATTTATACAAGAGGCCCTTTTTTATTATTCCATTATCCTGTGATCAGGATAATGATAACTTCTTTATGATACCTGTATCTTGATTTCTGGGTGTTATTTCTTACGAGTTATCACTCTGAGATCATTCTACACTACATATATCTTTCCTCCCTGTCGAACTTGAGAAGATTGCATATTGCAGAAATCACTAAGCAATATCTTCTGTAAACTGAGCTTTAAACTTTGATCTGTCATATGCTGAAAAGAGAAGTTAATTTGAAGACAAGTTTCAACACCAATTTTAGATGAAACACAATGCTATTATCTCTGATACTACCTTATAAACTATTTTAAAAGTTAATTTCTGTTGAAAGCTCTTCAGTAAACCATTGTTTATTAATTGCCTCTGTTCATTCCCTCTTTAATAATAAAAGAAGCACCATTAATGAATGTGTCTGTTCTGCCTTAGGTATTATATCTGCCTCTAGAGCATGGAAAAAGCTTTATATTACTAATCCTGTAGTCTTAATAAATGATCCTTTACAATGCATATTCATTAAGATATGGCCTAGCATGCGTTACTCTTGAATGTACATTTTAGGAATTCCAGAATAAAGTTGTTTCCTGTGAAACAATCAAGTAAACATCTTTATTTACCATATGCATTATTTGTATTACGTGAAATGCACCAGAATTATAGCACACTACACTAAGAAGTACATTGTGTGCACCTGAGCTTCCTTGGTTAACCTTATTATTTAAATCTGCCACTCCAGTATAAAGTACATGGCCTTGATTCAGTGAAGAGCAATTATTGTACTGCACCACTGGCAAATTTGTTGCTAGAATAGAGATTTTTGATCTGACTGAACCCAAGTAATAAAAGATGATGAATCACATAAAGAATAGACATAAATCTTAAATAATTTATAAGCATAATTACAGACTAGGTGATAGATAATAATACAATAAAATGTACACAAAATCACACACACTGCTTTTTATATTCCCTAGCTTTTTTTTCTGATGGTTCGCTAAATTATGTACTGGAAATCATAGAATCGTAGAATACCAAGTTGGAAGGGGACCTGAATAAATCCAGTTCTTTTACTGTTTCCTTATATGCCAGGATTCCCGGTCTTTGATCACCTTTGCGGTCCTTCTCTGGACCCTCTTCAGCCTGTCTGCATCTTTTTTGTACAGTCACGGCTAAAACCAAGCACAGTATTCCAGGTGTGGCCTGACAAGGCCTGACAGGCCTCTACCCTGTGGTGGGTAGAGTGCATTTCTGCTTGTGGCACTCTTGTTGATGTGACCTAGCATCCTGTTGGCTTTCAGTGCTTGAACAGCACAGTGCTCACTCATATTGAGTTTGTTTTTCACCAGGACCCCCAGGTCCCTTTCTACAGAGCTGGTCCTTAACCAGGTAGATCCCAGACTGTGCTGCATTCTTGGATTATATTTTCCTGTGGGCAAGATCTTACGCTTATCCTTGTTGAATTTCATGAGGTTCTTGTTAGCTCACTCTTCCTGTATTTGTGTCCTGCATTCTTCCACTATTCATGTCTTCCTGCAGGGTGGCTCTCCTTTCTGAAATGTCTACTTCCCCAATCAGTTTGATATCATTGGCACACTTCATCACGGTAGTTATCCAGATCACTTATCAAGATATTAAACATCTTTGGGCCCCACACTGGCCCCTGGAGGACCCCACTTGTGACAGGTTGCCAGTTTGAAAAGGAGCTGTTCACCACCACGATCTGGGTGCAGCCTGTCAGCCAGTTCCCCACCCACCACACCGACTACGTGTCTGGATCACAACACATCATTTTCTCCAGAAGGAAGCTGTGGGAAAACATGTCAAAAGCCTTGGAGAAATGCAATCAGGTTTGTCAAATACGATTTCCCCTTGGTGAATGTGTACTGATTTTTCCCAGTCATGTGATTCATCTGACTTGTGCCTGACCCAGGACAATTCCTTCCATAACTTTCCCCGGGAGTGAAGTAAGACTGGCCTATTATTTCTTGGATCCTCTTTTAAGCCAAAGAAAACAAAGATATGGATGTGCTTCTCAGGTAATTAAAATCTGTGTCTCTAGTGAAGCTTTAGAAGACATTATCTCCTGCTCTTCATTTGAGACTTAGCCACTTTGGACTACATTGGATTACCAGCAATTAGGAGGACTCCAAAAACATTAACACACATAATTTTCTTTTGGTCAATTTATTATTGAATACTGTGAAATATTGGCACAGAACATGCAAAACTAAGATTTAGAATGGACATAACATGCAACAGTGTTTATTTTCATGGAGTACATCTGAGCTTTAGAGACATGTTGCATTACACTAATTTCTCAAAGCTCTTTCTCAACACAGAGTGTGTTCCTGCAAAACTGACAATGGATTATGCTAAAACAATTGTTATTGTCATAACTAAATTAAAAAGGATGCCTTTAAGAAAAATAACTTTAAGACAAAAGATAGGTTTTATCTGCCTTGATATATCTTTGGCTAAATGAACAATTGTTCCATTAAAAAGTTACCTTCAAATGAAACTGGAATTTATTTCAAGATTAAGAATAGATTTACCTCGATTTAAGGATCCTATTATATGAACATATGTATCTGCTGCCCCCCACATCACCCTTAAGGATTTTAATTATTCAAGAAAAACTATTTTTGCATAACCATGTGGGTTTTTTTCCCCTCTACCTAAATCTGTTCAATAATTAAGGGTTGCAGAGCATTATAAGATACATAGAGAGATTATAGAACATGGTAATAACTTTGAAGGAAGAACACTTTGGAAACTTCCAGCTAGGAATTATAATACAATATCAGTTACACATTTAATGTTCAATTCTTATTCCAAAAAGCCCACTATCACAGTACATCATAATACAAAAAAAAAAAGTAAAAAAGCAGGAATGCATTTAAACTATTCTTACAGAATTTTTATACTGAAAGAGAATAAAATTCCTTAAACACCCTAAATATATCCTCTTTATGACTTCATGGTTATGGAAGACTAACACAAAGAGCTAGTGGCATAAAATTTCTATATGCACAAAAAGTATAAGGTATTTGGCTCTTTAAAAAGAACATTTGATGTCTCAAAATTAGACATTGAGCTGATCCATTCACCTAAGTAAACTTTCAAGCCAGTATCACTGTGTTCTTTCAGGAGTTTTGTTGTACTAAGTTATATACGTGCACCGGTCAATAGATAATATGAATGTGTGAATATACATATAAATGTAATTTCTTTTTCTTTTCCTCTGTAAGAGATTTTGTTTAACTCATTTCACAAGATTCTTTTGTTTTTACCAAATAATGACTGGAGGAAGCAAGGACATTTTAATTCATTTTAGTATATCTCAAATATAAACCTTTAGCCACCAAACTGAGACTAACAGAGGGTTCAATACTTGTGAATATAACAGTGTTCATTAGGTCTGTGAACAAAGAGAAGTTATTACTTCTTCCTTTTACTGTGTAGCTGATTACTCTGGTAATGGAGGTCTGAGGAAATACATAAAAGACTTTGAAGGTAAAATATGTTGTTAGTCTCAGAAGGTTTGTCTTGTGTGATTTGGAGTCTCTGCTAGTAAGCTATTTTGCCACCTACATTTACAATTGCAGTATAGAAGCAAAGGTCATGTTTTAAATAGCACAATAAAAAGTTCAGACCCTTCTCCCCCCTATGCAAATGCCTTGACATTCACTTTATATTAGATGGAATGTTCTTTTTCCTTGTTATTCAGACCCAGAGTTATTTTTTTCATGCAGCTCACATTTTGTATACTGCAGTCTCCAGATACCGTTATCAACAGTTAATAGGCATGATTTTGCACAGTTATTTTCATTATCTACTGAAATTTTTCAAGGCTTTGTTCAAATTAATTTGCTTTACTTGCCTTTACATTTATTTCTAACAGGAGTTTTCTCTTTTTGTGGTTGATATACCACTAATATTTAGAAGAATCTGCCCATACTAAAATCCCCAATGGAACTCTCAAATAATGGGCATCAGATATAGTCAGCTGTAATAGTAAAGTATGAATCATATTTTCAATTCAATATGGGTTCTTAGCCTCAGAACCAAAACTGTCTAAAAACAGCTGTACAACTAATCCCATAAATTATACGGATGTTTTAAGATTTCTAAGGCAACAATCTAGGTAACACAAAAATCAACTATAATAATCTCTACAGGGCACAAAAGGGAGAGGAAAGGAGAGAGAGGTGAATTGGTTATATTGTTCTCTAGTGACTGTAAAACAATTTTTCTATATAAGAACTAGGATTTATCATTATTCTTTGTGGTTCCTCTATTTCCATAAACAAATACTTCAAACATGCAAAATAAATGACCTCTACAAACAAACATTCAGTCACAGGGCAATTTAAAACTCACTTTGCTTCTCCATTTTTCCACAAGGCAAATTAACTACGATATTAACTGGTAAAGGTGCTAATTACTTTTTTCTTTTTTAATTTGTCTTTTTTTTTTTCCATTTTTCCTTTTCTTTCTTCAGTTTTTTTTGTTGTTTTTTTTTTTCCTTTTTTTTCATTTTCTGTTCTGTTCTCTGTGGATCTACTTATTAATTTTGTTAAACACATTCACAATAGAAGACAAATCATATTTACAAAATATTCTTTGTGACATGCTTCTCAATTGTTTGCCCTTTCCTCTCGTGTATATATTTATTGTGTGACTGAAATGCATGTGTTTCCAGAGCATAAACTGAGTCTGAGACACGACTGTAGAACAGGAGATGTAAAGCAGGATGACATAGTGGTTTTATCGGGAAAAACTGCACATTTGTTTTAATAGTGTGTAGGCACAGTTCAAAATAATTTCATCCTTGCAAGAATTCTGCTGGTCTTTTTGAAGTGTTGATTACTTCTGCAAACAAGCATTAGTTTCAGTAGAGTTCATCAATCATTTGGCAGAACTCTTAATTTTTCTTTCACTTTGTTCTAGATGCAGCCTCCCTGCAACATAGTGACATATCACAATGTGATCATGGTCTGGATTAAGGTTTAAAAAAATCCTCAACTGATAAATATTTCTTTTGATCGCTCAGATAATAGCTTGATCTATCCCTTGATCTATCCCTTAGTCCTGCAGTGATGCAACTGTTTGACAGTTACAGCCTCCTAGGCCAAATAAACTGAAAGAAAGGTGTTCTAAAGGCCCGTTCTGTTATTGAGCAATTCTTTCCCTAATGAAAATAAATTTCTTTTCAGCACCTCACGACTTCTTGAAACTGAGTAGTCCTAGAAGAAAGTGGAGAATAAACATAAGAATGGAAGAATAAATTAATCAAAACACTGCTCTGGAATTAACTTGAAGAAATGTATGATGACTTAACTAGATTTAGGCCTCCTTAGAAGGCTTAGGAGTCAGGAAGACTTGAACAGGAATTCCTCCTTAGGAATCTATAACTGAAAAGAAGACAATCAGCAGGAAGATTTATTTCTCACAATAGCAGGTTCTAAAGCACTGGTTGTACAAATTCATTGCAATAATTTATTCCTTTCAGTAAGGAAGCTGCATTATGTTCCTACTCTCCTCAGCATCTATCTGTTGTCAGATGTGGGGGAGCCATAGGGTAACTGAGATTTCATTAGGGCAGAATTAACCTACGTGTACTGAATGTTTACTTCTGAAAACGTGGTTCCTAACCCATAATCTTTTTAAGAGACTGTTGGCTCCTAGAGTAAGTCATGACCACTGTATTTAATAGCTCTTAGTTATCTCTGGCAGTAAGAATTATGTGGTATTCAAAAAAAGAGATAAAGAATAAAGCCTTCCATATGTATATGAAGTAGATCAGAAGTACTTTTTACAAAACTATAGACTACTTAATTCTTTGAAAATAAGGGACTGATAGAACAGAGGAAATAATCCTGCAACACACCTACTTGCAGGAGAACAGACCACCTAGCACCCAAAACTGGATCAATACAATCCCCCAGCAACTGCAAATTCAAAATTAGCCTTGAAAAAGATAAAGAGTTTGTACAATAGTGAGCCACGGGAAAACAGAAAGAGTTCTTGTCCTGTAGGAGAAATTGAGAACCTACTGAGTGCTTCAACAGAGGGTTCAGGACACACACTGAACATCAGAATAAAGAATGCTACAGTCAGAACATGGAATAACAGGAAGAGTTTTGTCAAAGTATATTAATATTTCTTATTAAGGAATATTGCTGCAAAACTTTGTCTCAGAAGGCTGCTTTGGCATTAGAGACCTTGCCTTTGAGTTACAGAGCTCCAGAGAAGAAAATTCATCACAATAAAGTATTTTGTTGTTTAGAAACTGTGGAAAATGTCAACCGATAATGAAATTTTTTTATAATACCTCGGATTCATAATGATAATTAAACAGGATATATACTTCTTCAGATGCATATACTGAACAATTCCAATAAATGAAATTCATATAGAGTAATTGTAAGCTTAATTCTTGGCTGAATCTAATCCTGGGAAGATAAACTGAGAATAGATGAACATGTGTGAAACTGAATAACATGAATCTGAAGAAAAAAAGACTTTATTTAAGGTGTGGTTTTTATAATCCCGCATTTGACTGACACAGTCTTTCAATGAAGAACTTTACTGAGGCCATTTATAATTCTGTTCAGTATAAGCTAATGTGCTTAACAGCTGAATTAACAGCTCTAGGTAGTTTGTCAGTTCTGACTGCTCAGAGTGATATGCACTCATTTGCCAGTGGGTGAGTTAGAAAGAATGTATGAAAAGAATTCTGCATTAAATGTTTGCTGGTCAAGTGCTACACCTTTAAAGTTAGCAATGTGCTTCCTCAAAGTGAAGAGTCAAATATACTCAAAGACATGTTTATATTCTGAGCATGCTTTTTGTACTTATTGTGTTCCCTGGGATCACTAAATCAGCAGACAGGAAAAAATTTCCCACTGGTTGCTTTACTTTAGGGTAAAGATGTAGTAGAGAGTCTGTGAGGAAGGAGTTGATGGTTTGCATTGAGAAAAGTAGTCAGATTATTCTTAAAACACTTTGGTTTTCTAGTATAATTAAATAAAAATGCTTATTTTATTTATCAGATCTCCCTTGAAATGTTTCATTAAACAAATCTACAGATCTCTTGGCTCATGACTGCATTGAAAGTTTCATTTCTTTCACCCAAACATGTTTTTCTTTTATTCTTACCTTTAGGTTTTAATGAAAGTGACTTAATTCTGCCACTAATTTAAGTTTCAGGATGCCTTAGAATATTTTCAGATGGTAAATAAATATTACTTTTACAAAATATGGTAGTGACAGTTCCTTGCTTTTTTTTTTTTTTTTGCTGGTGATGATTTAAAGCACCTAGATCTCAAGAAGCAGATGAAGCATGTTTATAAACTGTGGGAAAACAGGTGGGGAAATCATCCTTTCACCATGGCAGCAAGTGGTCTTTGTCAGTACTTGTGCTTATGCTTTGCATAAGAAGAGAATATAGTCATTTAGACTACAGGAGTGTAACTTGTTTTTGAAAATGCACTGGGATCAGACATAACTCACTGTTCTATGAAGTCTGAAAATGCAATTAAAAACAGAGCAGTGATGACAGTGAGGTGTTGACTTGCTTGCACCATGGACAACCATGAACATCAAGTATCTCAGCCAAGGCTGAAATAGCATCTGCATAATTAACCAGTCTTAGGAGCTACAACATGTCAACTGCAGCTGGTATCCCCAAGAAATTTTAGAATGGCAGGTCTTCCATAAGAATCATCTTTTTTTAAGATCACAAAAATGCAGAACACTCGAGGGAAGAATGTAGACACAGCAGTACCTCTCCATCACATTTCTGAAAGTTTTATCTCACCATTCTACAAAGATTTATCAGCTTATAGTGCGTGATGTATATAGGAGCTTAGCCCAAAATCTACCACCTCCATTTCAGAAAATACTGTACCATGAGGGAAACATAACTACAAAATAAAATCAAGGAATCTTGAATGATAAAGACTACTTTTGTGGTGTAAAATTGAAGTCCAGTTATGGCCAAGCCATTAATGCAGTTACTTACATGAACATGGAATCAATGAACCAGAGTGTAGTAAAGGCGGGGATTATAATGACACTGAATGAATTTTATGTGAAGGGGAAATATCAGAATAAAGTCTTCTCTTGCAGATCTCAGCTGCCAACAGAGATTTTAAAATAAAATCTGGTTGTGAGTGTGGTGGATGAGTGCATAAATTCCACATTTTTGTTAGAACAAAAACTCAAAGAACTTTTTCCTCTCTTAGTCACCATCTCACCCAGCTATAAAAGAGAAGCAGTATTCTTCTTGGATCTAAAAATAGGTCCTCCAGTTTCAGTGCTTAGATATCTTCCTCTGTATCTGTTTCAGCCTTAATCAGTTTTGAAGACTGGGTGATGACATCTGAACAAAATAGTTTCTTTCAGATGGAATTATGTCAGCCTTCCATAAAGAGAATTTTATTTTTTTCCATATCTTTTCTGGATGTATCTTGCCTGACTTAAAACAATTGCCTTTTTCACAGCCATATGCTTTTCACAGCCAACAGTTACTCCATAAGCACTTAATCAAGCAAGTCTAATTCTTATTCAGGAGCTTACAAGCAGTGAGCTCCAAGCCTACATCCAAAAACCTTGTTATCAAAAATCATCCTTTTTACTTCACATTGATTACTGATCACTCTCCTATTAATATTATATATAGTATTCCAAGGGCATAGGAAGAAGCATATGGAATCCAGCTCTTCTAAGGTTTAAGGAGACCACAATTGTGACATTAACATATTTCATTATGAAATTTGCAATTTTTTCTACCACAGCCATTAACAAAAATAATATAGAAGATATATCCCCACAAATGTACAAATATTCTAATATTTTCCCACTATATTATCAGCACAAACTATGCTTGTTTCTCTTTATATTTCTCATAGTTCTTATACTAACACCCAGGAAAAGAAGATTTCTCACATGACAACACTAACAAATCTTATGCATTTTATCTGTATAAAAAAAAAAAATAGACCTTTTAACAAAGAATAGCACCAGTGTGTGTCAAAATCTACCTTTGACAGGTGTGGTTGCATTTGATCTAATGTCTAATTTTGGACTATACTTATTCCTCTTCCCAGTTCCTCAGGTCAGCATCAGGTCATCTCCCAGCTCTTCCTCACTCAGATAAAAATTTCTGTGAGGTTCTGAAAGAAAGTTGAGCTTCTAGACTATAATACTGACAGAACACAGTCTGCAATTATTTCCAATTTTCACCTATCTTAGACCTCCAAGATTAACCATATTACAAATGTAATTGCTTTCCTACACTCAGGAAAACAGGAAATTGTAGGTTTATTGGTGACAAATCTGAGATAAAAACACAGTGGGTTTTATGTGTGCAACCCATGGATCCAGGTTAAAACCTGGATTTTCAAGCTTAAGCAATTTTTTAAAGAGTGGAGATGAGGTGGGTATAAGACAGTAATTATTTGCCAGTGGGACTTTTTGTCAATTGGACAATTTGAACAGAGTGGCCTCAGTGGGAGATACTTTCTTCTGCCATCTTTTCTAATAGACAAATCTACTAAGTAAAAAACCTCAGGGCTTGTGCTTTATAACAAGAGCTGAGGAGGCATATTTGGTGAAGATCATGTTCTGTAAGTCCACATATGCAGACTGTAATTAACTAAATTCATCAGAATCGATTCATAATGTCACACATGAAAAAAAGTGAATGAAAATGTGCAGGTATTCGGAAAAAGATAAAAAAATGTACTGAAACAAATATGAACATATAAATTGCCTGGTTTTTCCTGCCAAAGAACTGCTTTCATGAAAATCAAACTAAATTCCTTTTGACTGATGCAACATGATTACTTCTTCCAAATTTTGTTTTGAGAACTATTTATTTAAGTGGTTGTGGTTAACAATATCTTCAACATCCAGGCATTAAAAACATTATGGAAAAAAATGGGGTTTTTTTCCATAATATTGTTTCAGAACTGCTCCCCCACCACCCAGAAGTTTGATTTCAACTTATTAGCAGATTTTCCAACCTGAGAATGAAAGGAAAATATAAAATACAAAATACTTCCCACAAGGATAATACTTTCCCAATCATGAAAATTCCCAAGAGGAAGATCTTGAATATATTTGAAAGCTCTGTTTTTTGAAGGGATTATTAGCCACAAAGAGTTTTTTATTAAAACCCACTTGTGGGAGAACTGTTCATCAACCTCACTCTACTAAGTCCCTTGGGCATTCCACACCATATAAAAAGCTACAAGTTAAACCTGAAGCCAAAAAATGATAAAAAACACAAGACAAAAATACAGCAAATATTTGTGATGATTATTCTCTTCCTTCTAATCCTATCCTCTGCTTGTTCTTCCCTTTTTTCTCTATAACAAAAGCACTTTAAATGCACTTTGCCGAAATTATTTGTATTTTATATTTCAAATATCTTCTCACAAGTATTGTTTTCTTTTTGTTTCCTTTCTGTCTCAAAGAGTTTAAACCCATCTATAGATGTATCATTAGAGGTTTTTATTTGCAACTTATTATCCTTCAGTTTCATCTGTTTGTTGTAGCCCTAAGAGTTATTTATATATCTTCTCATTTAAATAGACTTCGTTATTATGTAAAGACACTTTAAAAATATTTCTTATTGATTGCAGAGCTACTCTGTCTTCCATCTATTTTTTTAAAACTCTCAGATCACCTCATGTAAGCAAAAGTGTTTTCTGTTTTTTTCTTTGCCAGCATCAGTTCTTTCAAATTTTCCTATCAAGCTATGCCAATATTCAGCCTGCAAGTCTGAAACTTTACAAGCTGGTAAGTGACAGCCTTACATGCCAGACAAGATCCATCCAAATCCAATTCTCTGCTTAAAGCCTAGACATTAAAGAGATCCCCAGCATGACTTGCCTTTTTGTCTCTAGGATTCGTTAAATATGAGATTTTCAAGACCTGATGCAGTGGCTCAGTCTGAATTTCCCATTCTATTCCACGAACCTTTACTTTTTCAAGTTCCAAAATTGATCTATTTTTGATGTTGTTTTCATTTCTATTTCCATATAAAACCGCAAGAGGTGCAATTCCCAGAAATTGTTCAGGCTAATCTCTCACTTTGCAGAGCACACTATCTCCTTGTGTTTTGAACATGAATCACAGAAATCTCAAATGAAACAACCTTGCTCTGCGCCCAGCAGACAAGTTTATTTATCCAAACCTAATGAGGACAGAGAGGACTGAACTTTAGCACTAACTCCCATCATGATCTGCCTGTTTAAACATTCAAGGTTGCCTCTAACAATCAGCCTCAAACTCTGTCTCTTAGGCCAGCTCAGGTGGTGAGAGTTACCTTCCAGTGCAGTCAGTATCAGCTTACTAATTTTGCAGGATAACTTTTTCTACCATAGGACTGAAAAGGCTAGGGAGGCTTCCCTAAATTGAGACTTCAAATATTTCTGAAGCTTGCAGAGCTCTGCCACATAATAGTCTTTTTATTATTCCTAACAGTGGCTTTGCTCTTTTGACACAGAAACCACGAAGTGACTTTCTCACAAAAAGGATTTCTTCTTTATTAGAAGATCTGCCAGCTGTACCTGCACTGATGGAACTTGTCACTATGACTTAAAATTGATCAATGCCCATCTATCCAAGAAAAAGTTAGTGCCCAAGCCTTGCAAATACACACCTTATCTTAGCACAAACCATCTCTTTTTGTTTACAGATGTTGTTTCTTAAATCACTTATGCTCTCACTTTATGGATTACTTGCCTGAATGCTGTCCATCAGCTATCTGCACTTCTTACCAGCTGATGAGCAAACACAGCAGCAAAATAGCCTTAACTTATCTATCAGTCCTGTCAGTAACGAGCAATGAGCACAGGATTAAATAAATGGCTGTTGTCTGTGGCAGTTTTTGTAAGGGTTCAGTTGTAAGGAAAATATAGCAATTCCTGAACTGTGCACTCTCCTTTAAAGTCTGATTTACTATGGTCAGAGTTCTGAGGAATTGTCAGCTACAGAGAACCTTTGCTTTTCTTCTGCTTTTTGTTCTGCACTTTGGTCACCACTTTTGGACTCTGTTTTGAACTATTCCCAGTGCATCATAGGTTCGTGAAACTTTCATGGCTTTTACCCTCTCTATTTCCCAAAACCATAAGGAGCCAGGCATTAGGAAAAGAGTATGTAATTAGGCTAAATGCTTGTGTGTCTCTTCTAATCAGTGAGATTATAGCAAACTAAACATGAGTAATAAGAAGAATATATTGCCCCCAGCTATTGACTCTAAGACTAAATTCTCTTTTTCTTAAGCAATACAGTGTATTACTGTGGTTAGATTTAAACCTACAGTAAGTCACTTTCAGCTCAATCAAAGCAGAGTGAGAACAAGTATAGATATAAGCAGTGGTGCAGTTAAATAAATTAAATAAACCTAGCTAAGGTAATGTGTAGTCATGCCAGTAGAATTTTGTTTGGTAACTTTAATTTCAAAAAATCCATTTCAAATTCTCAGATTTGAAAGGCAGATGCAAAAACCTTGACATCCTAACTTGGTCTTCTGATTAAAAGTAGACCAGTAAGGCATAAATAGAATTTTTTTTTTTAAGTGTACATGACAACAAGGCAAGCCCCCTTCTTCATGGCTAACCATGGGTTTATCACTGAGAGCCTGGCAAAAGGCTAAACCTCATTTACAAATGACATTCCCAGGAAGCTCAGCAAAGTATGTGATACAGTCTGCATCCAGGGTTTACAGATTTTGTATTTGCTTTGAAGTTAGAGAAGAGGAAAGGCGGGTGAAAAGATAACTGAAGCAGTGCATAATTTAACCTGAAAGACTGAAAGGTAATTGCATCCAGAAGCCCTGTGATACTTTTTGTATCCAGGTACACATGTATGTAGGCATACAAGGAATACTATACTTATACAAAATGTGGTTTGATACCATCTCTAGAAAAGTTTTGAGAATGAGAGGTGTAGTCTAGTCCGAGACAGATGGAGATCAGACTGGGATTTGAGGATATAAGGAATGTGTTCAGTTGTCAAATTTCATGATTCCTGATAAGATATTTCAACACAACTCATTGGAGCTGCCAGACACAGCAGCAGAGCTGAGAAAAGGAGTTTGCCTCTCTGCAATCCTTGGTCATGACCAAAATAGGAGAAGGGTATCCTTGGGTGGAGTGCATGACTGCAGTGTTCCTGTTCCCTCACAGGCATAACCGCAGTGAGGGAAAATGGGATACCACACAGAAAGACTTGGAAATATCAAGGATCAAGACCATCAAGCTACTTTTTTTTTAGTTCGAGTGCAGGTCATGCATTTAAGCTCTATGAAAAATTAGATAGTTGTGATATAGATGGCTAATCAGAAGGTACTAATCAAGTGATTTTCTGTAGTAATCTGTCTGCCATCAACTGAAAATGACTAAGCAAAAAATCACAATATTTTCTTGATCCTGAGCCACGCATAAAATACAGATGCAGTTATATACCTTATCAGAGAAGTATTTCTCACAAAGGTAGAAAAGTTTAAAAATCCCCCAGGTCTAAACACCCTCCCCCCAAAAAAATTCTGATAGCATGAGAATTTTTAGAATATGGAAAAAATGCAAAGAAATTTATGTAAAAACTTGGGATGAAGAGAGACTATTTTATCAGAAGAGATTACGAGAGCTCAAAGACATAAGGATTTAGCCCAGTAAAACAAAGACAGGGAGCATCTATAATTGTTTTCCATAAATACATTAGTATGGGCAAATTGCAGAAAGGGAGAAAATCTATTCAAGACAAAGAACAGTGCTGGCAGAAGAGCAGATGCATATTCAGCAGTCATGAATACAATTAGGTTGAACTGTCAGAGAAATGAGGGTCTGGAAAGCTTTCTCTCAGGAACTTTGGGGGCCAAAAGGTAGCTCATTTTATATAAACCTTGCAAAGTTTATGAAAATTATTATGATGTAAAAGCCTTCAAATGTGGAATATTGGGCTAGTTGAACCCTGAAATTCCTCTCAGTCTTTATTCCTATGTATATTAAATATAGCAATAGTTTGGGATTACAAAAACTAAAGATAACGTGACAATTTAGCAGCCTACTGTAGACACTGATTCTGAGAAAGAAGAATAATTTAAAGGAAAAGCTTTTCTTTTTTTTTGTCAAAGTGAATTATGCAAAATAAAAAGCCTGAACTGCATAAAGATTTTTTTTCATCAGAGCAACATTCAAATGGTAATTTCTTAAATTGTGATATTTTGTAAAGTGTGTCCTATCTCTATAAAATTTGCATCAGAAATTTGAATCCTCACTCACCTTGTGATTTTCAGTGGTTAGTTTTGTGGGACAACCACTCAATTGCCATTTCATGAAAATAAGCAGCACATTAACACAAAATACAGATAACTGAGAATTGTAGGTGATCTTAAACAAAAGAGGAAGTTAGATATTGCAGTTCTGATCCTGTATTTTTGATTAAGGTGTGGTACGTCTTGAGTTGTGGGCAGGATGGTTGATGTTTATTCCCTGGAAGCCTTAATTCATATTATAAGAGCTAGGTTTAAAAACTATTATCTCCTCTGTCACACATAAACATTTCATAGTAAATTCCTCCACAGGATACTAGAGAGTAAACTGTTGTGTTCCAATAGCCCACGAAAGCTGTGCTTCAAAGTCTGAATATTATAGACAAATGCCACGTAAAATAGATATAGACCCAGCTCACTGTTACCTGAAATGTCGCTGAATGCCAGATGAATCACTGAAACTATGTGCATGCTCTTGGATGCTCTAGCAACAGTGAGATGATTTGAATCATGTTTAATCCTGCATCACATGCTCAGTTGTATCACAGGCTGGTATAGAGTGTTAAAGAAACATATATGGGTATCAATTTATTTCACATGGTAATCATGTCAGCTTTTCTAAGTTGAAGGGGCAAGGCACAGCCATTGCTGGAGAAGCGAAGGGGGTGGACGAAATCAGTTGCTGGGGAAAGGAACATACATGCCATATCAGGTATCACTGAAAGAGAAAAACTACACACCGCACTTAGAGCTTTTTTACTTGATTAAGATTCTGAACCCTATTAGATATTTTTTTAATAGATGTATATATGAAAAGAGAAAGGCTTCAGAAAACAAGGAGTATAGCACAGCATTTTCCCAAGGGCAGTAAAACTCTTCCTCACTTCAGATGAAAGCTTTATTGTTGTCTTTGTAACAGCTGTATCCGACATGAATCATGTCAAAACCAGGGACCAACCATTTCCTCTCCCAAGAGAACCATTATCCTTACTTGAGACAAATCTTGTTCTGTACATGACACCAACCTGAGCACAAGATAAGGAAGCTGCACAACATACTTAAATAACTCTTTTTTGTAAGGTCACAAGGAGAAACTCTCAAGGTAGTCAGGGACTTTGAAATATCTTAACTAAATTCTCTGCTGTATCTTTAAATTAGGAGTGTGAATTAAATTAATTTCAAGTAAAATGAGGTTAAAGCTTACAGCAATTTCAATTTGTTTGAAGAGCTGAAGAATTACTCAGAATTTCTTTAGCATATGCGTATAAACATTGCTGGGTGGACTATCATAGCCAATAAAATAATTGGTAGAAAAAAATAAACTCAGACAAAGTACAAACCTTTCTGACGTGAGCCTATTCGGCATTACCCACACTAAAAAAGAAGTCACAGAGAAACAACAGGAATTGAAACATAGCATGACCAATTTTAAAAGAAATCTGAAACTGAAAATATTGTTAAAGAACAGAGTGGAAAGAGAAATAGTCTGCAAGGCTATGAAGAAACCCAGAGTTGTTTCTCTGGCTGCTGTTTTCTTTCATTCAAATAATATTTAGAATGCTGCTATGATTGGTATTAAATCTCACTGAAATTTGGGGGAATATAACTCTATTTTAAGAAGGCTAACAGTGTCCTTTTCTCATTTGTCACCACTGATGATATACGAGGAAAGAAGACATGAAAGAATCATTGAATCATAGAATTTTTTAGGTTGGAAGAGGCCTCTAAGATCATCGAGTCCAAACATTAAACTAGCACCACTATGTTCACACTAAACTGTGTCCCCAGGTGTCACATCTACACATTTCTTGAACACATCTAGGGATGGTTATTCAATTTTTTTTTGTTTCATTTATAGACATTGAAATACTTAAAGCATGATATCTCAGTATCACATTAACTTTGGTTTTGGCGGTTCATGCACAATCCTACTGCTGTTTCATTATCACTTTTTGTTGTTACTCTGCTACTCAGTTGTTTTCAGGGGAGGGTAGATGTAGAGTTTGAGAGATGACAAGCCAATTTTTCAAATTATGTTGAAAAGCAAAAGAAGTTAAAATTACTCTCCTCCAATGCCACTTGTGAAGACTTGAAAAAATGATTAACTGGCCTTTAATTTCCCTGGTGCTTTAGTCATAATAACTGTGAGTTGATGAGGGAATGAACTCAGTGCAAACACCCCATTCAACTGAAAAATGCTTATTTGAATGTTAAAAAATTTACAATGATGTTACTTCGAATACACTACCAGATTTAAAAATTACAATTTGGTTTTTTCTGTGTGTGTGTGTTTCTCCTAGCCCAGAATAAATTGATGACAACAACTTGAAGATGTTTCCATTTCTGTCATGAAGGCATGTGCTACCAGGCATGTCTGACAGAGCTGGATAGTGTACAGGGCAGAGTAGAGTTACCACAGAGCAGATGTCACCCAGCAAATTTACAACAATGCTTATATGTTGGCAATAATTCATACAGTATTTGTGTGAACTTTTAATAGCTTTCTCAAGGAGCACAATCCTTCTACAATATTTTTTTCACCATAGGAGTAGGAAATCTAGAAATAATCATCTACCAATAAGCTTTGACAGAGCAAATGATAAAAATTGTTAATACTGTCTTTCTATCAATGGATATGAACCAAATTTTTAGACTGATCATAATTTTAAAAAATAAAAGTAATATCCATTCATCTTTACAGTACCTGAACTTATGAAACAGAAAACATTCTTTAAAGTAAAATACTTAATTAAGAATTCTACAAAGGCAATTGTGCAGAAAATATGGAAGTAGAGCTGTAATTCAAACCAACTCCAAACCGAAACAAAAAATCATAACCCCCACAAAAAAACTCTAATTGAAAAGGTAAATGAACACAGAAAAGTTAAAAGTATAACAAAACTATTGATATACGAGCTTTAAGAGTTTCTTGCCATGATGTCTTCTCAGACTGAGTGCTAGAACTTTGCTTTACAGCAGGGGTTAGAGAAAGTTGATTACTACTGTAGGACACAATGCAGGGGTAAATGTCTTCTTTATTTGGATTCAATGTCTGAACAGGATGTGACTGCTTGCCTTATTGAAAGAAAAGAATAACCCTTCTGGCAGTAATCCTCAACATGACTTTGAAAAGCTTATTTACTAATCCAAATTAGTTTAGTTTTCTGACTGACAGCTATTTGAAAAGATTAAACAAAATGTATTTGATCACAGCTTGTCATGGTAAAACATATAGATTGTAAGACATCATGCAATTATTTACTAGAGTTAAGTACACTGGCATTGAGGAGATACAACATCTGAGCTTCATGTTGCCCCTTCTTTAATCCCTTCACTGATTTGCCTTATCAATAGCCGACTTTTTCAAAGCTGGCTTCAAAGCTCAACTCTCCTAAGTGCTTATTAAAGCTATCGGACATAACTGCCGTTCTTCACCGCCTCCCTTCATCCTTATCTACATGAATAGTTTCCCACAGTCTGTAGTGTACCCTTATCCTTTTGGGGAGGCAAAGTATGTTGGAGCCTTCCAGGAATTAGTGCAGTAAAATGATAAAGCAATATTAAAAGGTTATTTTAAAAAGGCCACTAACTTACTTTGGAGGCTTTTTGGAAACATCTTTATGGATAAGTGAAAAGGGTAGATGTGCATCAGTTATGCACAGCACTCTGACTAGGCTGTAGCTCTAGTCCAGAAGCTTCCTGGTGCAAACAGGAGGCAGCTTCACCAAGATGAGTGAAGAAACCTGTTGTTTATGGATGCTGAAACACCCAGTGTTGAGTTGCTTTGTTTTTTTGTGTTGCACACTTCTAAGCTGATGAACATCTCTTGATATCAATGTCAAAACTGACATTAGTTAGGTTCTCACTTTATATCTTCCAGGTATATGATGAAGTTCATACTCATGAAGAGTGATAGAAATAAGCCATGCTGTTCCGAAAATGTCAATAGGCTTGTGAAGGTGTTTTGCCAGTGGGTAGGATCAGAGACACAGACACAGACATCCACTTAAGGAACAGTGTAATTTACTGTAATGCGAAACTGCAAAGAATCATAAAAGGATAAGGTAAGCAATGCACCTAATCATTGCTATGAAAGAATGCCTATAGTGATAAAGAAAGATACATCACCAGTTATCCTGATAAAGATACATCATCCAAGTCTGAGAAACATCAGCTGTGGGGGGTAAGCTGTCACAGGGAAGGACTGGAGAACCACGCCCAGTAACGGGGAACTCCTGCAGCGCATCCACCTTTGCAGGCCATAAGGGCTCCCCAAGTTTGCTGTGACAGTAGCCCAGCTTTTATACTCTGAAACAAACAAGCTGACATAGTTTCTGATTTCATTTTTCTGTTGGCTTCCTCCCAAAGCCTGGTCAGGGCTCAAGGAGGAACCAAGGGAGCTGTCTTTGATCCTATAGCCCCCTAATTAGGCCAGATGTGGCCTTATTTGGTTTCCAGATATGGAAAGGTAAATACATGTTTTGCTAATAAATGAATACATATAACAATAATTTGTTAATGGGTGAATACTTCTATAACATTTGGTTGGAAGGTTCATCTACGTGTCAACTTTGGCTCAGGGCTTGTTGTTCAGGCCTCAGTCAAGGCCTGTTGTTCAGGCCTTAGTACTTCAGAAGGGTCTAGAAAACATACCTTATGAGGAATGGCTGAGGGAGCTGGGGTTGTTTAGCCTGGAGAACAGGAGGCTCAAGGGGGACCTCATCACTCTCTGCAGCTCCCCGACAGGAGGTTGTAGTGAGGTGGGGGTCGGTCTCTTCTGCCATGCCTGCAGTGAGAGGACCAGAGAAAATGGCCTTAAAATGAGACATGGGAGATTCGGATTAGATAGTAGAAAAAAATTTTCTTTGTTAGAGTGGTCAGGTATTGTAACAGGTTGCCCAAGGAGGTGGTGTAGTCACCATCCCTGGAGATCTTTGAGAGACATCTGGATCTGGTCGTGGATGATGTGGTTTAGTGGCTTAGGGGTTACAGTGACAGAGCTGGCTGGGTGGTTGGACTGGATGATCTTGAAGGTCTCTTCCAACCTTGATGATACTATGATTCTAAAATTAGTCATAATTAACTACGAGAACACGAATGAGTACAATTACTCCTTTGTACACAGAGGATGCAATTTACAATATCAAATATTTGTCACAAGTACTTATAGTTTCTGCTCTCAAAGCATTAAATAATACTCACATTATTGGCCTCAATTAACAGCAGCAGTAACAAAAACACTAACTAGAGTAATAGGTTGGGAATATGAGCTCCGATTTCAAAAGAACAGACTCTCTCCTTCCCATTCTCATTGTGGTCTGCTTTTTCATCCCACATCACTCGAAGATGTACCTCTGTGTCAGCATTAAAAGTAGATTTCTGGAGCAGCAAGGCCAACTTTGGTGCTTTTAAAATTAAAAGCGCATAAATTGCTTTCCCTAAAAACACAGAAAAAAGATGCTCGTTACTTGTGATCCTGTGAACCAGCTTGCCTATTTCTGAAATTTTATAGCTGCGTTTTAAAACTTTACAGAGTTTGTAATGGAAAGGGTAGTATAAACTTACTTATAATGAGGTGTTATATGGCAGTGAGCCTTGGTAACAGGAATACTTTGCAAGCTTGCTGAAAGTTGAGAAAGATACTAGATTTAATTTACTGCTTAAAATCATTGTATATCTGAGAGTATTGAACTTTCATTATATGCATTTCTTAATATGAATTTTCACTATCATTCTTAAAGTCTCTCTTTTGCAGATAAGATTTAATTATCATTCTCAAATTCAGTGATACAAGTAGAAAAAAAACTCCTGGGACATAAGTAGGCATCCTCCTGAAGGGTAGGACTAGAACTGAAGTAGTCAAGTGCTCCTCTGAGCCATGAAAGAAAAAAACCTTTGGATTTTGGTTCATATAGACATGGTAGGAAAACGTTTGGAATGCTGCTATTTCAATGATAAGATAGCACTCAATCTATAGCATGATAATGCTGTAATTTGTAGGCGATCTACTTATGAATAATGAGTCATCTTTCAACTGAAATAAGAAAGCAGCAAAGCTTGGAGAGAGCACAACTTCATTTGTTCTTTACCTATACTACAACTGAATTAAAATTCCTGTTCCTAAAACATAAAACATCTGGGGAATATGGACCTTTTTAATTCGGACACAGTGTTTTCCCTGAATACAGAAGACACCATGCTGCAAGAAAGCTGTAGAGGTGACTGTTTCTATCATCACTTGCTAATGAGTGAACATCCTTGTTAGTGTTCTCTCCAGGTTATGGGAATCCTTTGCAGTTTCCTTTGGCTGTCACAACAGTGACTACAGGAATCCGCGAACTTGCTCAAACACACAGAAGAAAGAATTAATTTAAGCTTTATAGATTTTCTCATTTCATCCTTCTCCTAATATTTTCTACTTGCTATTTTTATGTTAATAACAAAAATTTATTTCATTTTTTTAAACTAAGTTCTACTGCCTTAATTTTTTTTTTATTTTATGGCTCATTATCTTGGCTGCAAATTCTTTTTCCAGAAAATACCACAAGGCAAACTCACATTTTATATATATTTATAACTTGGCCATTACAGTAATAATGAGAGCACAGTAGTGGCAGGACAGAACTCTTTGAATTCCTATATGGAAAATGGCCACAGCTTTGCCTCCATACACATAAGTGTAGGCAGTAGATGGAAGCTACAAATTATCCACTATAGGGATAAAGTTGAAAAAATGCTTTAAGTCCTTCTTCTGAGCTGTACTGTTTCAGCCTAAGTGTTTAGATTCAGCAAGCGGGTCCCATGGGAAGGAGCCATCAGGATTTGATATCATGAATATTCAATGTTAACACCAGAATGGTGGTGGGGCTGGAACTTAATTTGGCAGTTACAGACTTTCTTTCAGCTGCCCTACTTAACAGACACATCTACAGCCTAATGTCCCCAGGTGAAGAGTGGTATTTGTTTATTGGGAAACATTTTCAAAATACCACTTTGGAGTACGGCACTTCACGTCAAGGGCCACTGTGCAAAATTTCCCAATACATATATGCTGTGTCCAAGGCGACAACCCTGTGCACAACAGTGACACTTACAGCCTCAGGACATGCAGCTACAACATACTGAGGTTTCACAGCTACCACTGAGGTCAGGCCAGGGCTCTTACTGTATATGATGCTCCTCAAAAGGATGCCAACAATGTATGAGTGTTTCAAGCCCAAGTAACTTTTCCTCTGAACTTCAGGACAGGAGCAGTTCACTGAACACTGCTTGCTTAGGGCTCCACAGACAATTGTATGATTGAAGAATAATCCTTCTCTGCCAGAGGGAGCCCAATCATATCAATACAGGTAAAAAAAAGGAGGTGGGGAAGCGAGAAAAATCAAAGAGATTTTTCTTATTTTCAGGTGTTTCAGGGTGTTTTCTTATATAGAAAAAAAATCCCGAGCAAATCAAGAGGCACCTGGTATAAAGTATCCAAAATCCTTGTGAGAACCATTCTAATGTAGGAAATAAAGTGTTGTAAATATATATACATGTATCTATATGTGTGTTTGTGTGAGTCAGTGGTGTATGTCGAAATTACTTGTTTCCTTATTGTTCTCCTGTTATCGAAATATTAGCAGTGCCTTTGTGAAAATCATGGTTTCCCTCAAGTGCAATAGCTTCCTGTTGTTGATTGAAACAGTCAAATTGTACAGCCATCTACGACGTTACAATTTTGTGCTAAGTTGTATTGACTATTATGGTAGAAAACGCAGAGCGTGAAAACCCCCAGCTGTTGGTGAGCAGAGGAAGTAGGGCACTTGCTCCAGAGAATAAACTTATTCGTGTCAAAATCTTTTTTAATAATGCTTGAATAAGAAAACACTTGATGTAAATCCTAACAACAGTGGCTGGCTCAGCCCAATTTTCTTTTGCATGTTAGATCAACAACGGTAAGCAGCAGATGAGCTGAAATAGTCATATATTCCTCTCTGAGCTGGAGCAGAGGGAGAAGATATCTGCAGATAAACCGAGCTGATTATCAATCACTGTAGCACTTTTGGGTGCTTCAGAGTCTGTTGAACTACTTATTATGGTTTTCTTTTCTGTGAGGAGTAGAATATAGAAACATTCTGTTGCCTCTCAGGACATCTTTGTTAGTGAATTTCTTAGATAAAGAAATATATAGAGAGAAATTAATTTAAAGCATTTTTTTCCTGACAACAGTTACTTGAAGAGACAGATACATAAGATAAGCAGGTGTTATGAAATTAAAGTATGTACACAAAGGAGAAATTATTTTCATTAATCCCTTTCCTTTTAACTATTTCTTTTCCTTCCTTGTGTATTCACAACTGAGTTACCATTTAAGAAGGAAGAAAGTGAAATTATGGACTCAAAAGCTAGCAGGTGCCTGCAGAAAATGCAAGTGAGACCCTGGTCCAGGAGGAACAGGAAGGAAATGCATCTCACTTGCTCTGGGCCAGTGACTGGTTGAGCACCTGTGCACTTTGGGCAAGCACTGTCCTCTTTTAGGAGCCTTCTAAAAATCTTTACTGAGGAAATGTAGTGGTAAGGGGGAAATGCAAATGAGAATATTTCTGCAGAAGATAGTGGCAGTTATTTCATTAGACCAAATGGTGCAAAAACCAGGGCATTAGACTCATGACTTGGAGTCCTTACATCATTGCCAGAGAGAAATTTTTTTCTTTTTACCTTTTTTTAAAATGGTTTCAGCCTTTTTAGCAGTGGAAGAGAATATATACCAAATGTTGTACATTAAAAACTCACCACTGTTAAAAAGCCAGTGTGTCTTTGCCTTCATGATGTTACCAGAGCTAGCTCTAACTAGCTATTATACTTACTTATTTCCAGAATAGGAAATGTAAATTGTTTTTAATGCTTTTGGTTTATCAGGCTCATGTTAGATTCACGTTTGGCAATATTGCCTGTTTTTTCATTATTTTTTCCATAAATACTGTAAGATGCATTCCATGTATATCATATGTCATATATACTAATTTCTTTTTATGCACTTCAGTTGCTAGGGGACAAGAAAAATTTTATATTCCCATTGAAAAAATAATTGAGCCTCTGGTCTAATAAGAGCATATCTTAAAGTCAATGTTCCCAGTTCTTTACAGCTCGTGTGACAACGTTATCTACTTACTAATAGTATACTTACCTGAGAAAATACTCTCAAACTGGAACATTTCATAGTGTATTTTCACCTTCAGGAAACTGGTTTCAAGCTGCAGACAGAGGTCACTAAAGCCTGAGGGAAAAATACTTAATGTCATTTTGCTATAAAAGATATGTACTTGAATATTAACCAAGACCTCAGAAAGACCATATAGGCACCTTTTCACGCATTGCCTTTTTCCCCCCCATCCCATTGACATAAAACTTTTCCATTCAGAAAATTGCAGTATTGTGGTGCTAATTACTACGGGTTTTCAAGTTAAGGAAACGAATTCCACAGCTCTAAACCTCCAGATTATAAATCAGTTCTTTTTCAAGATACATAGCATCAGACCTGGGCTTGACTTAGCTTCTGTCTTACACTAAACCCAGGAGATGCAGTGCTGTTTGTAGTTCACAAGGGGAGATTTCTAATGAAAAAAAAACTCAAACCAAATCAATCCAAACCCCCCACAATAACTAAGTATCCACTATGGGCCAAACCCACAAATATTTGCTCAAGGTGCAATTTTTGGGGAAAGAAATAAAAATGTGGTTCTAGAAGGACACTTAAATGTTTCATTTTGTTCTGGTTTGGGTTTTTAATTTTCCTTTTTTTATTATTTTACTTCTTTTTAAAAAATTATTTTCCACTTCTACTCCGGGGAAAATCAATCAGTATATGTTGTTAATCCAAAAATATCAAAAATAGCTGCCAGTCATTGAACTTTAAACAATTCAGAACACAGAATAGGGCTTTTAATAGCAATAGATTGTGACAAAAGTAATATTCTGAAACACTGACATCTCGTGGCACGCTCTAGAAATACCAAAATTCTCTAGAGAGGTGATGTCCTTTTCTAAATGAAGGTCAAGCAGAGCAGATGATGCATAAGACTCAAAATACATAAAAATTTTCACTCTCCTCTAAAAAGCAAAAGTGATAGATCTACTTTCTAGCTATATCATTACCAAAAAAACCAACATAGAATTAGTTTCACAAAATACTAGGGTAAATGCTACATTAAACAGCACTAAGATAAATAGTTAAGAGCATTTTGCAATTACTTAGGAATCTTTTTTCCATTAACACTGTTAATAAATTGGGCAGCCTCTCAGGTAACCACAATGGGATGTGTAATGCCAATAAAGCACTGCAGTAACAGGTCACATAATTACAGGGCAAATAATCATCCTTGAAACCATGATGATGATTTTGAAGTGGTTTCATTACCGGGGTACATCACAAGGTGATTGCCATTAAGCTAAAACAATAGTATATTCTTGAACTAGAGGAAAATAACCGACCTGCTGCCTATAGCAAGGGAGCTGGTGTTCCCTTCCCACCTCTTCAGAACCAGCCCTAGAGAAAAGTCCACCATGTCTGGCTTGTCCAGAGAGTGAAGAAAATGACCTTTTCTAATAGTAATAGCAAAACATCTCTTTTTATTTTGTAATTGGTGCCACTGGAGTACCTCTCAAAAATATTTTATCTCAATTCTCAAAATATAGTAAGCATAGTTGATACTGACCAATAAACCCCAAACAAATTACTTACAGTCACTTACAATCTGCTTTTATTTGATTTTTACAACCTGACTACCTGCACTCCCACTAGCTACACTTACTTTTCTCTCTGGTGGTCATCTTTGGGAATGTTGCTAAAATATCACAAAGCCTTCTTTCTGGAAAATTCAACCATCTTATAGCAATTGAATGTTGTGTAATTTTAATGAACTTCCTCTCTGTTTCACCAGTCTTGTCTTTGGCATCAGCTCCTTAGGACAGCATTTCCTGTTTCACAAAGTTCATTTTAATTGTGATGCAACCTTGTCAACTGCAAGAAATTAGCCTGGTGTGGGCACCAGAAAGATAATGAATATACATTATGCTAGAAGTAAGTGTTTAGCATCACTCACTGCACATAACCTAAACTCAATGTTAGTGGAAGAACAGAAAGGCAGGCTGTAGGGCTGAACCAGAAAAACAGACAGGTTCCATTAGCGTCATCACTTCTGTCCAAATTCTAAAGTTGGTATTGGTAAGACTAGTCTTGTCAAGAGCCAACAACCTTTTTTTCTCTAATCTAGAATCTTCTCTGCCGTTTGCTGGAGAAATGAAAGATCATCAGTATTTAATTACATGACTAATGAGAGCAAGCTGCTAAAGGCAAAAATTTTGAAGCAAAACCGGCTAAGACCTTTTAAATCCTGATGAGAAGAAGGGAGATCTTGAAGTGAAACCAAGCATTATTAGGTTTCTCCGTCATCGGAGAAACCTAATTTTCTCCAGCACTTCACATTATAAACCAGAAGACCCCCAAATATGTCACTGTCACCAGAACATATAGAAACTATGGTTACCAATGTCACTTTGGTTTATCTGTCTAGGGTTTGGGAATTCTGCTATCATGGAAGAAATTCCTCTCTATGATTCTTACTTTCAAGATATCTAAGATGTCCTTCAGAATATCACAGAAGTTATGAATGTCTGTGGAAACGTGTCATCTCTGTTATTCCCCACAAGTAACAGGTGCTGTTCAAACTTGTTGAAAAAGAGTAATAAGTAAAACCTTCCCCAAAAGTAAAACTTTGAAGTTCCCACAGAGGAGAAAAAATGTTAAAATCTGAATGAGTGTGACATAAGAACTATAATATGTCTTCCCTCAGAGTGGGAAAATGTAAGTTTCAAGCTTTTTTTTTCCTCTAAACAAACTTTTCTGCTCAGAAAACAAACTGTTTTCTGTGCAAAATGTAATGTGTTACAAACCTTTTCAGACCTCATAAAACTTTACACTGAATGAGAAGAAATAAACATTTCTTATTCTGATAAGCCCTTTTCCAAGTTCAATGTTTTCATCAGACTTCAAGTAGATTAGCCATCTACCATGTTTCTATGTTTTGCTTTACTGCTCTAGCTGTAACTTATATTTGAAATTTTGCCTTTAAATAAAATATAGGTCTGCTGAATGGATGTAATGAGCTAGTGATAAATAACAGACAATTTAGAGATTTCCTAGAGAAGCTGGATGCACTCAGCTCTCCAAGTCTGGATGAGTCTTCATGTAGCATTGTTTGAAGGCAATCCTAATTCAAAGTAAAATTATAGTGATCAAGAACTGTTGAATTATGCCTATTTTCAAAAAATGCAAAGAGAATCCAGATCACTGTCACTTCAGTCCCTGGAAAGATCACAGCAAAAACTTACTGGCAAGAGACTTTTCAGGTGGTCTCTCAGAGAACCTCAGAAACTGCTGACAGTGAGGAGTTCAAAGACTACACTATAGAACTACCACCCTGGAAAAGATGTGTAGAGGCACAGTGTTTGCAAACCCTCCTAATACAGTAGAACATGAAATACAGTTTTGCTTAGCATAGACACAACTGAGAAATGTATTAATTTTACTGCAGCTAAAAAAAAATTACAGCAGCTGAAAATCAAATATAAGTATATGGAAATATGCTCAATGTAGAAGATAATCACAAACTGCACCACATGAAGAATGAAAAATATTAGGAAAAATAATTACTTTGTTTAAGTACTTACACAGGACAAGTGTTGAAAGAGGGAATAAATTTTTTCTTTGTTGGAACTCCTTGATACTGGGAGTTCCAGTACGAGAGGAATACAAATTTTATCTGTGTCCTGCAAATCTTCCAGATGTCTTGACTGGCAAAGTACATGTTGTTTAGGGTACTTTTTCATTTGGATTTCTATAATGCAGAATATGCTTCTGCTTCTGTCATTCACAGTAGATTGTCAACTGTTCAAGCTGGGAAAGAGCAGTTGCATAATGAAAAACTGAAAATAAATTAATTTATCTCAGTTTTTTGCCTCTCTTTCTTTTCTGTGTATCTATACATGGAGAAAAAATATGTATGTAGTTTTGAGAAAGAGACATACTGATCTGTGACAGTGAATGATATGCTGAGATCACTGCTGGAATAAACATACCAAGAGAAGAAAAATGCATTTGCACTTTACACTAGCAAGTCCAGTATTAAAATTTTCCTCTTTTTACAAAGTGGTTTTCCATTTTAACCCTATCTTTTCCTCTGGTGAATGCTGAAAAGATGAGATAAATATTGCTGTTTGGAAAGCAAAATAATAATTACAAAAGGCAATATAAATTGATGTCAAACAGAACACACAGGTATGAAGGACATATCTTTACTTGGAGAAAAGGGTGAAAAAAAATCCCCACCAATCTAAGTGAAGATATCTCATTCTTTCTATAGCTGCTCCTTCTGAAAAATCCTAACCACTAAAGCAAGTTAAGTAGCAACCTACAAAGAAACTCACTCACTGCCAGGTGAACCCAGAATGTGATACACTTAACAGATTTTTCTGTCAATTTTCATGTGAGATGCACTGGAAGGGCACAACTTCTTATCATAGGAGCCCAGCATGACTGGCTTAGTTAGACATGTACACTGTAGCCTATTTAAAGTTGAGTTCCCAACTGCACTGGTATCAGTCAAAACTTATATGCATAAATGCCACTGTGAGACAGCCCTCATAAGCTTCAAAGATTCAGAAGCGGGGTCTGATTGTACAAGTTGCTGACACTCAGGTCCTCAGGGTATCTAGGCACTTATCTCCTGCTGAAGGGAATTAAACAGAAGGCATCAGAGGGTGATGCTGAAACTCCTGCAGGCTTCATTTACATAAATGATGAGGTTCATTTCAAGTCAGTGGTAGCTTTTGTCTTCAGCAAGTCCTTTTCTCAGAACTTTAATTTCTAAATGAATTTTAAAACTCACTCTTTTTCCATAGTTAAACATGAAATCTCTTCACAAATAATTTTCAATCTGATTTATCTCCTGGCAGAAGACAATCACTAAGTACACACTTTTTATGACTTATGAAATATGTTTAGATTCTACTTTTTTATTAAAGCAATATACTACTAATTATGTCCTAAAAAAATAAAACACACTTCCAATATCAAGCCTTAAGAAGTTACCACAAACTGGAGAAAGGATAATTAAAGATCACTATTAAAAATGAAAACAGGCATATACACAACTGCATGGTTTTCAGTAATATCTGAGCTGCTTGTTTCTACATTCAGTTTCCTAAGATCAGTAGCAGGAGTGTGCATGTGTATGTCATATCCTCCCCTCAGTTTCATCTTGGTAGTACTTGGGAGTTAATTACTAATCCCGTTCTCTCCTTTTTTCCTCCTCCTCACCACAAATTCCAGTCATAAGACACTTATGGTGCTATTACAGCATGATAGAAAGTTCACACCCTTCCAACCGTGCACAGCTGTCTTCCACCTTGGCTTGTCTTTTCAAATAGGGCATCCCTGGAAGGAAGGAATTATCTCCTTAATGAATTTGGACTTTAAGCAGGAGTTCTGTGAAAAAGATTTCTCTTCTTTTAGAGTCTTTGTGAGACCCTTCATTCAAATTATTTATATGGATACGTATTTAAAAGATGTTAATTATAGATTTGATGAAAATATTCCTTACTACAGGAGCTGTTGAATATCAGGAAGATACTTAATTATAAAGTTGTTTAAAATGCAGAGGATTGGGTAAGTACATAATTAAGGAGCTATCATTCCCAACACAGTAGGGAAAAAATGGCTCTGAATTCCATTAAGTAATCAAGAACTGATTAAATATGTCTAATATAATGGTTGGCCTATGAAGAGTATTGTTACAGAATTTTATGAGTAGTTCATATGTTTGGGCCATAAGATTTGGTTCTAGTAAGAACTGTGGGTTCATCTGGGAAACACAAACATTTTGTAATTTAAAATCTTCAATATTATTCCCAACATCTGTAATGAATGCTAGCTTGTGTCTGCTGCAGGTCCCAAAGATATCTGTAACACTTGATTCTGAAAAACAAATTTACAAGAGAATAATTAATATCCCTGGGTTTGAACAGGTAATTTCAAAGCAAAATTGGAAATCAGATCGGATATTTAACGCTGGATAAACTTGTTTGAATAATGCAATAGTTCACCGATAACTCTGATTTCCTCTCAGAAGGAGCCAGTAAACCAGAGCAGATACTTGTATTATACACTTAAAGGATGGCAAAAACAGGGATTTAAGCTTTTTCTCTCAAAAAAGAATTTGAAAGACTAAAGAGCAGTATTCTTCTACAGTACAAATCCAATCCTTTGTACACCTGGTTGTATTTCCTGATATAATAGTATTTGAATTTTTCAAACAAAATTTTATTGCTGATGCTTTAAAAACGTGTACCATCTGACCTATTCTGAACACATACTGAAAACTTTGCAGTGTCATTGACTTTTATCTTATACAAGTTAACTGATTCTGATTAAATATAATCATAGCATAAATTAGCTAGTTAAAAATAAGCACAAACCTACTATCTCCAAAACTATGTAAAGAAAATAAAAAATTACGTGGTGATAATTCTAACAACTTTGCATCCTACTGTATTTTTTTATTCTCTAAAGGAGAATGGAAACAATAAGGTCTTTTTTTGTTGTTGTTTTCTGAAGAAAAATACAGTCAGCCTTGAGTGGCAATAGATTATTTCACCTTGACCCCAAGTTCAGCAACCAGTTGACCCAGACCTGGGGAGCAAAACAAACCAGCAAGGAATTGACAGGTTTCTGATGAGCAGGGATTGTTTGCCTGTGCCAGCTAACAAGGTTACTCTTGCTGTTGTCCCCTCTGCCCTCCTCACACGGATGCCTGACCTATTTGTTCATCAGCTTTTAAACTGCCACATTTACAAGCAAAGAATTTTGCAGCTTACCTAAACTATGGATGATTATCTTACAACGTTATATTGCAATTGATGCCCCTATACCTGTGTGTGGGGGAGAGGGCAGAAGGGCTGTTGTGAACTCAGATACAGATATTCTCCCTTGTCTGTCAGATTTTACAGTGGACCCTTCATGTCACTTTCATATTCAGAGGAAGGGGGGTCTAAACTGAATAAAATAGGTAGTCAGACAGAGGAAAAAGCCCTTCCTGACCACTAGGATCTGACTAGCTGAAGCTCTAAATCATGAGGTTTTACTTTAATCATTATTTTAATAGATTTGCTAGTACTATAAAAATAAAAGCCAAACCAAAAATCTTATTTTAAAGGATGGGGCTGGCTAGAATGATCCACAGAAGCTGATTTTAGGATGATATTTTCTTTCTTTTGTCAGATTTTGATTTTTTCCATCCTTTGAAGCATCGAAAGCGTTTACAAATATATCAAATTAAAGTAGTTCGGTGCTGTAGGGCTAAGGCTGTGGATCAACAGAAACACAAAGAAATCCCCCAGAACCTCTAGCCTCTGTAGTGATAAAAGAAGATATAGAATTCCTCATAGAAGCCAAGTTTACCTTCAATTCTCAGAAAATTCAGACTGTTTTTAGAGGTGGAGAAACCTCCCAGACTAGCTTTCCCAAACTGCTCTAGTATTAATTACCTTCATTGATAGGGTACTTTGACCTTCTTCCAGATTGTAGTTGCCTAATTTCAATTTATATCCCTTGGATTAAAAAGCCCACTTTCTCCTACTCTGGGTTATAATTCCTTTCCATAAGTAACTACAAGTTAACACTCACTCTCTTTGTTAATGAGCAAAACCAACTGAGCTGCATAAACGTTGATTATAAGACTTACTTGCCAGTGCTTGCATTATTTTTGATTGTGAAACTTCCATGAAATGGGGCTAATAACATTGCTCTGGCAACAGTTTTACCAGCGCCGTACTCAGTGGGAAGATAATTTCTCAATTTCTTCTTGTGTTAAGACACATGATGTTTTATTACAGCCATTTAATCAGGCAATTAAATTCTTCCAAGTATTGCATTATTCAGGGTGTCTGCTTCACCAGTATGTGCATCATCTACAGCCTCCGGAAAAACAGAAACTCATTGTATAATCTATTGAACTGGGATAGAAGAGGCACTCCTTAAGAGTTAGGACTAGCCCATTTTACCGCTCCATTAACAACTTCAATAAAACTGTCAGCAAGCTATTTCGTAATTCATCCAGCCTTCTATCTTAGCATTATTAATTGTGATTTAATGGGACATCTTGTTCAATATCTCAGACAAATCCACTCATTTCATTCTCTGTTGGCTTTACGAAGAACCCTTGCAACTTTGGGTTTATTTTACAACACTTACCTTAATGATTTCTTTTACCTGCCTTTTAAAAACCACAGTTGGATTATGTCACAGAACAACTCTGTAAAATAAGTATCTGTGTTTTTAGAGGTGTATTTTTCTTAATTTCAGCTTGACAATTTTGTTGCATTTGTGAATGGAAAAAAGACAATTTACTGAAAGAGAAGAGAGAGGAAGGAAATTTGTTCAAGGTAAAAACAAGTAAAAGAAAATTAGATCAAGTATCTTTCTAAGATCAAGATGACTTGTCAATAGGAAAGAAGCAGTTTCACAGAGCAAACAGAAAACCTGTATAGATGGGTCACAGCGTGAAAAGCAACAGAGTAAATGCTAGAACTTAATGCTTTCTCTGCTCAAGTACTTCAAGCAGTTGGTTGTAGGCTCTGCAGGAAAGAAGTCCCCTTTACCCAGTAGTATTTAAATAGATAACTGTTTATACAAAATGAAGGTTTTTTATCATTCTTATGCTGATAGTCCCTAGTGAAGAGTGTCATCTCTATAATGATTTTACTACATAATCCCTCAGAACAAAAAAGAGTGAACAAATTTCACTAGTCTACATTGCTTCAGCTTTCATCTGTGACCACCTCATGTCACTGAATCATGTCCTTGTCAGTAACCAAATAGTTAAATGGTTTTCCCATCACCTCCATTGTTCTGGTGCCTCTTTCCAGGGGAGCATCCTCTTACTTCACTTGCATTTCTAAATTAGTTTATGGACTCTCTTACTTCCTTTATAGGTTAATATTGGTCAGATTCTGTCTCTAATATCTGCTCTGGAGATGTGTCTTGCCTCTTCTGTCGACAGCTGAAGGCCCAACAAGCCACCTTTGTAGGACCTCAGGTTTATCCACGTTCCCCCTTCCCAGACAGATGGGTCAGAAAATGTGAGTCTCTTGAGTGTCTAAAGAGCAAGTACTTTGTGGCTGGGCTCTTGCATTTGCTCTTATTGTTCTGGAGCACTGTTTTGAACCTTGGGCAATATATATGACCAAGCTGTTCTTTCTATTTCTTGCCCCTAATTTTCCAATATGAACTGTCTTCCTGAGCATTGTCTGTGTTTTTGTAGTTCACCTTTGCTTTGGCAGCCTGTCTGTTGTTCACCTTTTGTTCTTTCTCCAGTCCTGAGCAGATCAAATTCTTTCTATTACGTAGATCCATTGGCTCAGATCCATTGGCTACTATTAAAGAAAAAAACACTAAACCTATATAGTCAGTCACAATTACTACACTTTGTCAATCTAAATGCATACCTATCATTTCTGTTTTCCTTGTATAACAAATTCAAGCTTCTTTCTTTCCTTTTCAGATCACTGTTAGAAATTCTATTCTCTGCATTAAAACTCTTGATTCATACAGTATCACAAGGATAGGAGCCTGGTTTCACACTTCACAAATACCTCATTCTATTATCCATCACCGTATCCACTGAGTTTTGAATTAATGCCTTTCACAAACAATTTCCTGAGGCTCTCCTGTCGTTTTCTTTTGAACATTATTTCAAGAATCATTTTGCGAAGTATTTCCATACACACTTATATGTGTGTTTTTTCTAAACTTTACTGAATATGGCTATAGATATAACACATTTGGGTATCTGTATATATATGTATATATGTATTTTGTTCACATGTACATGCATACATGAATACACATTTAAGTATAAATATGGCATATACACATGGAAGATACTTATTTTTTTAGTGTTTCTTCCCATACTTTTTCATAGTGCTGCTTGCCATGGGGCCAGGAGAAAAAGGAAGTTAATAAAATCCATGTTTAACATCAGTCCGAAATTTCCCCTGAACCCTCTGTTCCTTGTCTTTTCAGCCCTCAGTACATCAGAACATAGATTGTGTAGTACTGCATACTTTGACACTGCCCAACACTTGGGCAGTGACCTCTGGGTATTAAAACAACATAAATAATAACAGCAGCGCCAATAGCCACAAAGAGAAAATAATTTCAAAATTTCTGATCCAAGCAACGTGAAATGCTGTTGACAAAGGAAAGGTTATGTACTTTGAAGATTTCAAATCAAATGCATTACTTTATGCCTACTGTGAAGATGATTGTGATTTGATTTCCGTCAAGTGAAAGCACTTAACTCTACCGTCAACCAAAATGAGACTTCAGAATCAAACTATAATTTTACTTTCACAGATATAGACGTGAAAATATTTGCAGTGAATACTCTTCCTCAAAGACATATCTATTACATTTGGCATTTTGCAGTACATACTAATTCAATGACAAAATACACCTACACACTAATTCTTAGTATACTAATGAATGGTCTTAATTGTCTTTTTTTGTGCTCCAAAACATAGCAGATATAGTGCTGACAGTTTCTTCTGATAAAGGGGGATGAAAAGAATTAAAGCCTTCATATAAAATATCTTAGAAGTACTCCTTGTTCAAAATATTTTTAACATATCAGTAGAAGAAAAGCTATTCACATGCAAGATCCTATCAAACAAAGGTGATGTTCGGACACATGAGAGAGGGAATCAGCTGCCTGACTCAGCTCTCTTTTTAAGCAAATCTGCCATGAGACAACACATAATGGTTAAGCATGCCAAGATAATAGTTAGGAAAAAGAGCTAAAATTATTAGGAACCAGATGGTACTACACGAAAAAATACATAGGTATTTTGCATTGGGGCCACACTGTTGCCAAGTGATTCCATTGGTGTTAAATCTCTGCCACAGTTAGAGGCGCAGGGTAATGACACCATATGAAAGACAGGAAGTACAATATGGTTGTTTCTCACACTGTAGATCTCTTGAAAATAGATTAATATCTATGAAATTTACATGCCAAATTAGGGAACGAGCATATTTCCGGCTATCATTAGGATTGTTACTTGAAAAGCTTGGGTATTAAAGTAGCAACTATCTTCAAACAAAACAAGCAGAGTGTCTTTTATAGATCTTATAAACACCATTGAGAGAAAATGATCAGTGATAATGCCAATAAAGTAATTAATTGCAAAAAAATATTTTTGTGTAAATGATGCTTCCATATAATCTGTGCTCAGCATTCAAGTTGGAAGAAAGATTATCCGCAATGAATGGATGAGACTCTAGTCTACTTGCTAAGAATACAAAATTAAAGTTGCAAGTTTATGGTAATCAAGCAAACACCACAAATCTTTTGTACTGCTAGAAGGAGAAATAAGTGCAAAAAAAATAGATATTTTCTTACTGAAAAATTCTTTTTGCCAGGACATGCTGTCATACGTAATTGATTTTTTTCCTGCTCTCAAAAAACCCAAACTTTCTCACTAGGGTACCACATCTCATTTCCATCTTAGTTCTTTCTGATTATGTGAAATGGCAAATGTTCATTTTTGCCTTCTACAATCTCCTTCATACTACCAGAGGGGCAGGAACCATCTGACACTAAATATGTATTGCCCTGAGCCATTGCTTATAATAGTTTGAAAATTAAATTGAAAATATTAGTTTCAGATTATTCAAAAGAAAAAGGGATGAACAATGATGGTATTGTCAATGTATTTATTAAATAAAAATCAGTTTTAAACTGCTGCACACCCCACTGGTTTAAAGAAAATAGTAAAGAAGAATTCTTGCATGTCACTGTGTTCAGTTGAAAATAACAAAATTTTAAAGTTGAAAAAAATACTACTGTCATGCATATTTCATTACTTTCAAGAGGAAAATATCATAGTAGGGTTCTGTTATTATGCCTGATTGCTTTCCTAGGAAGAAAGGTGTTGATTGTCCCAGTTTTCAGTCTAAATAAAAAACATTTAGAGAAGAATATTTTACAAACTAATCAAAGGTCAGTTTCTCTGGGAATGAGACTCCATATTTTTATGATATCAAAATGATTTTAAAATAAAATTTATTCGTTAATATATCCACTCCTTATTGTGCATCTTAATGGGGATATGCATGGGTAGAATGGCAAGAAGTTTATACACGTGTCTTTCAAAATTTATGTAAAAATAGAGGGAAAAAAAGAAAATTATCAAGTGTTTAAAAACTTCCATAACACACTGAAAATAAAAATAATAAATGCCCCTTTTCTGCTATGGATTGCAGAAACAGATGATATCATGTCAATTTTTACTTTATGGGCTGTAGGATTTTTCATGACGCATCTCCTGATTGTCTCCTAATGAAACAATATCAGGTGCAAGATACTGAAACAATCTATCAGAAAAGTGTGCTAATACTCTTATTTGTTACCAAAGTTATTTGAAAACATTTTTTTAACCTTCAAAAATAGTTAAAAATAATTTTACCACTCTCACTTAAAACTTACATGCAATACAAAATAACAGAAAATTAAATGCTTTCATTTAAGATGAAGATGCAAGAAGATGACCATCACATTAGTAGGAAAACTGTTAGCTGTATGTGCTCCTGGCTGAAGGAAAGGTAGCCTTTTAAATGGTTTTTACTAAAAAATGAAAGAATTTCTTAACCAGTCATCTGATGAAGATCAATTTTCAGTGTATTAAGACAAATAAACACTGATATTCTTTATTTCTTTAGAATCTACAGCTTTTTTCTGTAATCATATTTATATTACAGATGGCTAAATGTAGAAAAGTATAGTAATGTACATGTTGTGCAATGTTTCCACTAGTGTACATAATAGAGAAATGTTACCAAAACATTCATAGGTTTTCACCATAAAATCCTGCAGAATTCATTCAAGCTTTGCCATAGATATAAAAAAGAACCGAAATGTCTCCAAACTTAGACAGATCTTGTGGAAGGATTGAAAAATTTCTCAGAAGTCAACAGCAATGCAGAGAGACTAAATATAACATTGCTCAAATCTTAAGCTCAAAGACAGTTTACAAGTTTAATTTAGTTCAAAACTGAGCAGAACTGTTTGATGAGACACAAACTGCATAAGTGTTTGTGTTTAGCATGCGTGTAGGAATCTGTCTTGTTGTTTATACAGGCAGAGAAATAGGAGCAAGACAGAGGTAGATCTCCATGTGTAAGTATATAGATGTAAACACATGGAAGAAAAACATGGTAGATCTCAAATCATACTCGACATTTCTCTTTCTAAGCAGAGGAACCAAACTGTCATGTTAGCTTGCTGATTAGTCTGGCTGTCTTAGCAAGAAGCAAATGTGCCTTTAAAGCACCCATGTTGTGCACCTCCATTTGGGGTGTAAGTCCAGAAGCCCAATTAATTACTATGAATGAAAGATGGCTGAATATCTTATTCTCATGTAAAGTGCAGTGGAAAAGATGTGTAGGTGCATTTTTCTACATAGATAAGTCAGTGTCTTATATCATGTACAAAACCTTATTCCAAAATAAATAAATAAAATTAGAGGCAAAAGCTATGACACGTTTGAAATAAAAAAAAATGTGTTCTTGGAAATAGCTTAACTACACTGCAAGAAATAAAAAATTAGCTCTGCTTTTACAAAATTATACAAACTTACCATAAATCCATTGACTTAGGTCAGGAAATGTGAAGCCAGGAGTGAAAAATCTCGAGGCATTGTCCAAAAGTAAAGCTTTGTCAGGCATTTCTCAAGAACATTTTTGAGAACTTTGTCCTATGAGGTACCTAACTTCACAGTATTCTTACCTGATTCAGTGGCTTCAGCCAACAAACATACCCTCACATTATTAACCTGTCATGGTTCTTTCAATAACATCAGGTTTTTAATTTTATGGCAGTTTGATTAAATCAAAGCAAAATAAATGTTTGATTTAAGATATTGTTTGTTGAAAAGAAGATGAAAAAATGCTTCTATCTGGTGGAAGAAGCAGTGAACTGATAAGACCAGAATATCTTTGAAATATATTTCAAAGCTGCTAGCAAAATATTTGTGGTGCACTGTATCATTTTTTGATTCCCCAAAGGACTGCTTTATGAGATGTCCTTTGACTAAGAGACTATTCAATAATAATTTGGCTCCATAGATTTGGTTTGCCAGCATTCTTTGTAGATTTTCTGAGTCTGATGGGAAAACAAAGAATGGTTACTAATATCCACCAGCTATTATAGCTGCCTCTTCACATTTCTCATAAGTGAGTACTGGAATATGACAGTAAAGATGAACATGAACCTCTCATGATTCAATAAGCCAAGGAATAAAAATAGTGTGGGTTTTATCAGTAATGGGAGTAAACTGCAGTGAAACATTTTGTAAAGATTACAGAGGCTGTGTTGAGATCTTCAAACATTATATTTAAAGAGAGCTGAGAGCTCTTCCCCTAACTTTTTCCTCCCCGTCTGAATCAAACGCTACAGAGATTTGACTGACCAATACATTACATAAATAATACAGCATTTAAAATTACTTCTATTTTAAATACAAGGTGGTTTTAACAAAACGTTTTAATCTAACTAAATAAAATGCAATTGTCCAGCTAAGATATCACATAAGAAAAAATTAATTCTCTGCTTGATATTTTACTAGTAGATAAAGGTTAAATACTTTTTGGGATAAACACTATTGTCATGACTGAAATCAAAATGAGTTGCAAGAATACGGCAGGAATTTCCTTACATTCAGATCTTCTTTCAGTGTAATTGCCTTTTCAAGGAAGATAAAAGATGTGCAAAATACTGAAAGGTTATCTGGTCTTTTGTGAAAACAAACGAAACAAAATCAAATAAATAAGGTGCCCAGTAAGAGGGATAAAAGTTTAGTTAGGGCATTAAGATTCTAGTGATCACAGAAGTCAAAACAGAGCAGAGGTTCAAGTAAACAGTGAGTTATAAGGTGTATTTGATAAAATTACAAAGACTACATAGGAAAAATTTAAAAATATATAAACAAAACTGAAAAACATTTCAAAAGAAAAGAAAGTATCAAGTTAATTGTATGTATCAATAGTTGCTTTACGGTAGGTTTTTCTACACTTAGAACCTAAAAACCAGCCATTAAAATAGAACACTGAGGGATGCCTACCTCTTTACTACTCCTACAACTACTGAAGTTAATGCTAAAATTTATCCTTCAAATAATATTAAAAAACATCTTTCTTGACAGTTTTACAATAAGTTTGTCATTACTTTAGGAAACAGTCTTTCTAGAAAAAAAAAATGGGAAATTTAGCATTTGCATTAATAAATGCAAATCAACCCAATCTCTTTTTATTTATAGGTGTTGTAGCTTCACGGATATTACTGATAAGATTCTATTGTCCTTGTGTCCAGAGGCTTAATTCAAGAGACATATACATAGACAATATAAAACCATAGCTTCTATCAAAATGTGGACAATGTTTCCTGACTATAATTTTAAGAAAAATATTCTCAGTTTTAGAAAGTATATATACTATCAATTCTTGCTGGATTCTTTGTTAATTGTTATTTCAAATAAAATTACTGATATTTTTCTAGGTTAGGTGACAAAAATCAAACCTATTATTTTTTCAGAGTAAAAAAAATATCTGTAAAGAACCATAAATACATTCAAAATTAAAAAAAACCAAAGCCTTGGATCATGCACATATATAGATGTGGCACTTCAGGACATGGTTTAGGGGTGATTCTGGCGGTGCTAGTTTAGCAGTTTGAGTTGATTTTAGTAGTCTTTTCCAACACTAATTATTCTATAATTCAATTATATTTTTCAGCCATGAATTTTTGGCTATTATTATCACCCTCTTAAAGCCTCTTGAAAACAACATCTGGGCCAGACATGGGTCTTGTATCAAATTTCAACTACTGTCTCTGTTACAGATTCATAGATAGATATGCTGATATTTGTTTAAATACTTATGAATTTGCAACATACTGGTCATTATTTATAAAAATGTTTCAAGGAATGATGTTTTAGATTTTCCTTGTTTGTCAAATGATCAATAATGTGGCAGCATGTGAAGTTTCAAATGTTTAAGGTGTTACCTGCGGAAGTAAAGACAAGAATTACAATGACAACAGTTTTCAGTAACCCAGTACTGTTGGAAGCATCTGCTTGATCTATGAAGAACTGCCTAGTGAAAGACATTTTATGATCATATAGTTCCAGGAAGTATTCCAAGGTGTCAACACTAGGACAGAATGCTAATGAGCAATTGATCTCTCATTAGACTTCCATTTTGAGTAGCCACAGTATTACTGTATGTCCTGTTCCTGGCCCTGGTTTTCAACACTGGATGGATCCTGCAACGAGAGGAAGGTAAACAACAAGTAGAAAACTGAGACTGGAGCCCTTCTCAGCTATGTTATTGGCTCTGTTATTCAGTTTCTGTGTGGTACTGATAATGCATTTAATTTACTGCTCTCTGTTTCCCCATGACTAAAATTAAGATAATAATTAGATACCTATTTCACAGAGATAGCCTAAAGATTAGTAAATGTTTGAAAAATACTCTTAGAATATAAAGCCCTATATAAATGCTAATGATTCTTATTAAATTAACTTGGTCTTGGGCTGGATGTGCTAAACACACACTGGGAAAAATAAAACCTCTCAGTAGTCATAGGAAGAGTAAAAGAAATAAAAAGGAAAGGAAGACCACAAGTACAAACAGGAATACCTATTGGTTTATTCTCAGTGGTCAGTTTTGTGGAGCTTTATTCTGTTGATTAATGAGATTAAACACTATTTTTTTTAATAGTGATTGCGAGCACTTTTCAAAAGGAAAATTAACTTCTCCTGAGAAAGGAAGAGGCAATAGTGCATTGTTATTCACTGTGTTCTTGCTGTATTCTCTAATGTTTCAGTAACCGGCACAGCTGTCTCTGTACTCTCACCCCCACTTCTACCTTCTGTGCACTTTCCTTTGCTTTTGAACTCCTTCAGGAGCCCTTGGTTAATCCTCACTGGCCCTCTGCAGTGCTGGTTTGATTTCCTGTGCATTGGAATGGGGTACCCTTGTGCCTTGAGGAGAACATCCTTGAGAATCATGCAACTCTCCCAGACCCTTTACCCTTCAGGGCAGTTTCTGGTGGGACTCTGCCAAGCAGAGCCCTGAACAAGCTGAAATATGATCTGAGGCCCAGGGTTGCACATTTGTCTTTGTTTAGTCCATTTCCCACAGCAAATGATGACTGAACAGAAAGTTCAACAAATAAATTAGTCTAGAATATGGAAGTTATCAGAAACAAAAATGTTACAAAAAATTATATGACATTTTTACCCTGGGTTCTTGCTCTTTTTACCACAGTTTGTGCTTTGTATTACCTATTTAATCTGAGCTATTTTAGAAAAGTTTTTTAGATTATTACATGAATAATATACTAATGGACCTGTTAAACTTTGGTATTTTTCTCACCTGACTGCTGAGTTTCTTCATCTTTCTTTTCTGATTCAAATCACTGTAAGATCCTGTAAATAATTTTCACAGTATTTGCATCTCTGGCTTTCTCTGCAACACTATTGAATGTTTTCAAGTGCTATGATCTGTTTCATGCCTCTTTCTATCCGTCCATAAACTTCTATAGGTACATGTTTTTTCAAGCAAACCCCATCCTTTTTGTCTAAATGAAATTCTGTATATCATAACTGAAATTTTTTTGGCCTGTTTTTAGCAGTAGTATAGTTTTGTACAAGTGCTACTGATAAAAATACAAGCAGCACTATTAGACATCTCTGCCCTTTGACTTTATTTGCTTATTGGAAGCTTCTTAATGTGATCTCTGTATGTAGTATGAGGAATAGGGATGATCATAGTTTAAGAATGACAGTGAGGCACCTTGTATGTTATCAGGACATTGGCTTTTTCTTTATGTTCTTTTTCATGTGGAAGTGGGAATAAAGAAATATTATGCCTTTCTAACAATATTCTAACAATATTCTAACAATTTCTGACTTATTCTAACAATAACCTTTTTCTAGTGCCACACAGCTAAAAGCAAAAATCTTTAAAAGTTTGAATAAAAGAAGCAGATTTCTCCACTGGGTTCTCTAACAATCACACAAATTTTTAACTGGGTGTGAAACACGTCAGCCAATAAGCTATACATCAGCATTTTCAGACAATGTTTTCAGTACTGTTCTGTACTTGCATTTGGCCTGATAGTGTCTTCCGTTGACACATATTCACTGGAAGTATGTGAATTATTTGTAGTTACAAATGAAAGATTTACAGTGTCAATACTGACACATTTTTATGCTCTTGAAATTAAAATTTATTAAATTCTTTTCAAGTGATTCTGGTTTTTTTCTCACAGACTTGATTAAAATACAACACTTCTTGGAAATACAAAAGGATGCTAAATGAAATTATGGAGATACCTATAAATAAATATCTGCAGACATAAATCTCAATCTAAAATTAAATTGGACAAGCCTTTGTTCCTAAGTCAATTAGAGATACAACAACTGACAAATATCATGAACAAACACTGCCATTGACTTCAGCAGTTTCCCAAAGGAGAAACAGTTATTTGCATGTCAAGACTAACTTCGTTTACAATTTAAACACAAATTAAACCTTAACAAAGATTTAGGTCACTTAACAACCTTCTCTGACTTTGGAAAAAAGTCATAAATTTTCTTCATATTACTCACAGATGTGTAAAATCTTCCATCAATCACAAAATGGCAAGCCCTTGCTGAAGCTTTCAAGGAAGTTTCACTTTGGTGGACTTTAGTACAAAAATAGATGTGCCTTTCCCCAGAAATAAGTGTGCTCTTTCAATCTGGCTGATATCGAGAACTATGACATAAGGATGTTCACAAAGATTTTTTTTACTGGGAGATGATAAGAAATTGGTTACTTCCCTGTTAAGAAACACAAGGTGAATAGCTTAGGATTTGGGATCAAATTATCATTGCATTCTACTGAAAATCATTGTAAAATTTTTAATTCTGGCCTAGACAAAGACACACTCTAGATAATTTGTAATTATATGACTTCCAACCTTGTTCAAAACCTGTAAAAGTTAGTTTTGGCATCTACATCATGGTCATTAGATTGAGTTTTGAATGTTCTGGGAAAGTTCCAGCTAACATGGGAATAAAATTACAAAGTGTCCCTGATCATCTTATCATTTTCTTAACCTGTTGGAATAATCTGCCTGACAGAAAAAGTGATTGAAGTTTCTCGTTCCTCATTCAGATCTTATGACCATGACAGAAAATAAAATTTATTGTATGCTATGATGTTTGCAGGGTTGGTGCTCTTTTGTTTTGGTTTGGTTTTAGGTTTGTTGGGGTTTTTTTGTGATGTGAAACATTAGCAATAATTCTGGTATGGGAATTTCCTTCTTTTACTTAAAACATAAGACAGCAATTTCAAGCTTTGATGATGGAGGACAAAGTTTCTTTTATCTTATAATGTATTTGAGCCACTGTTTTTTTAACTAGCAATTCAGCTGTGGAATCAGAACAGTAAATTCATTATGTATGAATTTACATAATGCTGATGTAAATTATGCACATGCTTCAATAGTTGGCACAATTAAAAATAGGAATATAGGAGTCAAAAGCTGTTTTGGGAATGTCAAAATTTTAATATTCTATCCACTATACTCCTGAGTTTGTCCTAATGCCTCCCTGGGTTGAGTTATTTCCTTCAATTTGTAATGGCTTGATTTAATTTCTGGTTATTAGAAGATACATTTTATATTTCATAGAAAAGCTGGAGAAGCACAAAGCATTACTATAGGGATTGAAGACATGACAGAATAAGTACTGGTCACCCTTGTCCAAAACACAGAAACAGAAGCTACATTTAGGAAACAAATAGTTAAAAATGAATGCAAAGGGTTCTCATTTTTTGCTTTCTCTAATGTGCAGAGAAGCACCAGCCTGAAGGCTCTTGCCCTCCATGCACTATCCCAGGCAAGCCTGTATCTGTAGTCTGCTGTTTCACAGAGGTGTTTACAACCTCTGTGGCTCTAATGCTTGCTTAAAGCTGGGCCAGCTGAGACCAACCAGTTTGGTGGTGCTTTTTGGCTTGAACTCATGTCTTAACCAGAAAGATTTGAGACATTTGGAAAAGTCTCTGTCAGTGTTTTGAATTGAGGATATCCACACTTTTGGAAGGTCAGTAGTAATTCTAATCACCATTTCTTTTTGTCATCTCGATTGTTTTGTGGCTGAACGTTAGTGCACATATGAATCTCTCAAGAAAAAGCCTCAAAAAGTCTTACAGGGATGAAGCAGTTCTGTACCATAAATTTTATAGTACCTTTGAGGAGGAGTAAGTGATGTGCCAGCACAGCCCTGTGGGCCCTTGTTATGGGTTAGGAAAAAATGAAATTTGTTTCCTTTCCCTCAGGTACTAGGCAGGCTGTGTAGATGGGGAGAGGCTGGCCAGAATAATTTGATGGGCGATACTTAAAAACAAAAAGTTATCTATACAGCTAAATTCCACAGTAACGACAGAGAACGGACAATACTTAAGGACAAAAGGGATCACTTGCCCAGCCCAAAAGCCAGGACAATTCCCCCAGTTACAGGAAAACAAAGAGGCTGGAGCATCGCGAGGAAAACTGTCTGAGACTTGGGCAAGAGATGGGTGGGGACCGGACTGGCTTGGCACTCTTGGCTCGGCATTTGGGGAGGACGGTGGTGTCTGCAGCGAGTGCCAGTTTCACTCCGGGAACACTGGTACACTGCGACGTCTCTGCCGGCTGGCTCCTGAGCACGGATACCCTGTGACATCTCCGAGGATCCCGCAGCAGCACAGGGTACAGAGTTATGNAGCCTCTCTGCTCCAACGGAGAATCTAAACATCAAACAAGGAACTGATAAGGGGTTTTGTCTGTTCTCTTATGGTTGCCGTTTAACTGTCTTATGTGTATATAAAAATATATATAGTTATGTAACTCTAGTAAAGAACTGTTATTCTTTTTACCACATCTTTGCCTGAGAGCCCTGTAATTTCAAAGGTACAGTAATTCAGAGGAGGGAGGGAGGTCATCTTGTACTCAAGGGAGGTTTTCCCACCTTCCTTAACAGACACCTATCCTTCAAACCAGGACAGCCCTGTTTGTGACTGAGCAGTGCTGACAGCACATCAGCTTTTGGGCTTTGCTGAACAGTGTTTGCCCAGCATGGTGTCTTCCTCGTGTTCTCACTCAGCCCACACCCTCCCACAGCAAACAGGCTGGGGTGAACATTAAAGTGGGCTGGGACACAGCTGGGACAGCTGATGTGAATTGTTTTAAGGGGTATTCCATACCAGATGATGTTGTGCTGAGTGACAAAAAATGGGAGAAAGGAGGAAAAAAGCAGGGATGTTCGTAGTTATGGTGTTTGTCTTTCCAAGTCACCTTTACACAATGTGGCCCTGCTTTCTAGGAGGTGGTTAGATATGGACACACCATTGGTAAGTAATAAATGAATGCTTTTGCTTGGCTTATGTGCACCCCTTTTGCTTTCCCTACTAAATCGCCATTATTTCACTCCATGTCTTCTTGCCTTCCCTCTATTTTCTTCCTGTTCTGCAGGTACAAGGGATTAAGAGAGCATCTGTATGGGTGCTTGGCTGTTGATCACAGTCAACTCACCACAGTAAAAACCTGATTGGACTAAGGATGAATATTCACTAGAGACTTTCCTAGCATTGTTTTGCTGACTTGAAGACAATTTAGAATGTCAATGAAGGCAGGGACAGAAATTCCCATCCTACTCAGTGAAGTTTCTATTTATCAAAAGGGAGCTTTCTCAATTAAGTAGTGAACTATAACTCCATGAGAAAATGTGGATACAAAGCAGGAAGACAAAATATATCCTTGTGTATATTTTAAACACTTGTTGCAGGTATGTTCTCACATGTTGATTCCATTTTAGATGTTATTTTCAGTTTATTTTCTTGGTCTTCCTTTTTTTTTTTTTTCAGAGTACACAACAGATTTACAAAGCCTTCCTACAGCTAATTGACTGCCGAGATTTACCCTGAGGAGAGCATGTAAACAGAAGGAAAGGGTCACTAAGACTGTGATCTGCACAGAGCAGGAATCAGACTTCTTCTGCCAGATGGGAAGTTAAAACCAAGAATACTAAGCAGAATCAGAGCCTTCTTAACTCAGAAAACAATCACCAAAGATGGACAGGAGTATTTGTTTTAAAAAAGCAGTGCTAAATAGAAGTTCAGAGACTTCAAAACTACGTTCAAAAACTAAGTACGCCCAAGAGAAGATATGACACAGCAATTCCTGGTCCTGATTGTCAGAAAATGTCACCAAGTAATCAAGAGTTCTTGTGTTGTGTCTATTGGAAAGGAGAACGCACTCATGTGAACTGCAAAATAATCACAAAATGATGGAGAGCAATTCAGGTTAACCGAATGCAGTTGGTATCAAATTTAAGTGCAGTCCAAAAGCCCAACCATCTGTCATAATGCTTTGACCTGAAAAAAATTATATTAAATTGTGAATAGCTTTTAAAAGAACAACAACAACAAGAAAAAGGCCAAATTGAGGTCAAGAACCTTAGACCCTACAATTCAATGTTTTCAGCATAGGTTTGGATCACAGTTTAAATCTGTATTTTTTAAATTTAACCCATTTCAAAACTTTTCCTACTTTTCCCCTTTTACTTGCAGAGTAAAAGATAAATAATTTGTTCATATGAAAAGCCTAAAAAGCTTTATTTATGAAGCCTTTTCTTAAGCCATGATCCATACTACTCAAACCAGAGAGAATATGAAGTTTCTTGATTTGTCTTATCCAACTTCTGACATACACCGATTTCCCTCTGACTCGTATTTTGTAAATGTTTTCATCTGAAGCATCTGAAGTCGGGTGGGATTTCCAAAATGATATTTTCATATAAATTTGCAAATAGAACCTTAGAGGTACTTGACAGCTATGATATTTGAAAAAGAAATTACCTCGTAAGTATAAAATGCTTTTTGCTATTCTGTACTCTGGTATTTAATTCTATTTTCTGAAAGTGCCGAAACTATGTACTGCACCTTCTGGTAAGTACGGTAGTCTGCAGCAGAGTAATTATACTTGTCTCATAAAAGTACAGCAGGAAGAATGGAGAGTGGCTAAGGGGTGTACCTCCAGAATGAAGCTTTTCTCTCAGTATTAATTAGGGTAAGAAGCAATTACAGGAATATGCATTTCTGTTACAAGGACTGGCAGTAAAATGCTTTATGAAAAGCTCTTATAGCCAAGAAGACATAAAGAATTTGTTATTATGTTTCCTAACCTCTGGGTCACTACATTTACTCTAGTTTATTGCATTGAATCCAGTGGATTATAATCGACAGTTCTATGGTAACAAACTGCATAGTCTTAACAATATGAGCAGAACATTCATCTGCTGCAGCAACATTCATTGAATTTATGAGAATTCACTGAATTTATGAGAGCCATAAAGGAGCTAAAAGCTCCTTCCCAAGTGTTTTTACTTACATATTTTCCTTTTATTATAAAAAATGGAAAATCAAAAAAAATCATTCTCTCACCAGATGAAAGCTCCTGACACCCTAAAACTTTTCTTGGAGACCACAAGCCACCAAAATTCAAGCTCATAATTTCTTAAGTGGCATTAGGAGAATACCTGAATAGGAGACACAGAACTAAGCTAAGCATGTAGTGGAGAATTCTCTTATATCACAGAAACATTCAAGACCATATAGTGTAGGCATCAAACACGGAGACAAGGAAGAGAGCTGCAAGGCAATGTTCTGCAGGGTATTATAGCAAAATGGTCCCTTCTGAGAAACACCATGCTCACAACTACATATTTTTTACTTACTGAAGGAATTGAAAAGACAAAAGTAATCCCTAAGGCAATTTAGAACCACTTTTACCTTGCCTAAGCAGGATCAAAAGCAGATCAGATTCAAATGCTTAGGTCAGGCAAAAGCCATAATAAGAACAAAGCTTTCACTTTCCAGATTGTTCCCTGTACTCCAGCAGAGTTAGAAGATATCTCAAGAACCCTTAAGTTTTTGGAAACACAAACACCGCAGCAGGAAACACACAGATGTGATATCAAATCTCCTGGATGCATAACAAATGTCCTTGGGTTACAGGAGCCACACAATGGCACAACGTAGCAAACTGGTTTGATTTTTGGGTTAACTCTTTTAACACTGGACTTTTAGAGAGCAGCTCAGCACATGCTGGGTTTCAGTAGAAAAAAAGCACATTGCTTTGTTTCCATCTCTCCTGCTTGCCAACTCCAGAAACAAAGTGCATGGGGCAAGGGTTCCACTTGATCTGCTCAAACCTACCGTTTTTTCTGTACCTGCAGCCTTACGTACAGGCATGTGTGCAATGAAGGAGATCTGCCTGTCAAAAAGAACTAGTGTTATAAATTTACCTACTCTTTTGTCTATACTATTTGAGTATAATAACAAAAAATGCTCTGAATCATAAACATTTTTTTTAATTTCTAAGATTTTGACATCTGTCGATTATTTAAATATCATATACAACCTTTATTTTAAATGGAAAACAACAGGAAGAATATGGGAGGAACATAAAACCAACGAAACCTACAAACCCCAGAACATTATTAGAACACATGAGTTTAGCATAAATGCACGTGCGGGAAGTTTGAAAGTGATTATTGTGTGGCTTTACAGGAGAAGATGTATTTCCTGCTATGAAATGAACATTTAAATTGCTTAAAGAGTACTTTAGCTTGCAGTGTTTATATAAAGATTTTCACAGAATCACAGAATACAGGAAACTAAGGAGCAGATGTATAACGCCATAAAGCAGAAGTCTTAAAAGGGTATATGCAGGATGTTAAGTGAAGTAAGTGATCAAAGAAGTCAGAAGGCCATCTACAACACTAATAGTACACTTGGTGGTTTTGAATAATTAACTTTATTAGCTCCCTAGAAATTAGAAGATTACATGCAGAGCTGACTGCCGTTACCATATGTCAGACAGCCACCTAATGTGACAGTAGTTCACAACTTTTAAATGTTAAAAAGTGTGCAATTTTATGGAACAATTCTACTAGCAGTACAGGACTGTAACTTAGCACCTGAGGATGTCATTACTGGTAATAGAGGTTGCATCTATGATGAATATGCAAGACACAAAGGCTGAATGGACCAGCTCATGTGGTTCCTGCAGAAAGCAATGGGAGGGGACAACTGAGCCCCTCTGCACCAGTACTGCAAACTCACGGTTCAACTGCACACAATGCATTACAGGAACAGATGGAGAATCCCAGTCCTATCCAGAAACAGATCTGCTGACTTCAATGAAAAATCAGTTGCAGGGAGCATGAGAGGAACAGAAGAAATTAAAGATTAAATGTTCAGGAAAAATGTAAGGCTAAACCTAAGAAATCTGGATCACATAAATAATGTGCTTTCCCAAGGAGCTTGAGATAAAAACACTATACTGAAAGGTATGAAGGTTTAAATTTAAGACAATTTTAATTTTTAATTTTTCTTCATGCAGAGCAGTGACATTATTCCTTAGTTTTCCATCCTCAATGATACTTTTTTCCAAACATTTTCTAGCATCTCTACTTTTTCTATAGGAGATCATTTCATCTACCATGCAACAGAAGGATGACAGAAAGCTTAACTCTGAACTTCCTAACAGGTAAAATACTATGAGGTTGATGATTAGGTAAGTCTGACTGACTAGATGTTTATAAAATGTTGAACTATGAATATGTATAAAGAAATGAGCAGATGCTAGTGTTAACAAGTAGACCCATAGCAACACTAGCATATCAACATGAGATAAGGAGTAAGTAGGTTCTGTAAAATTCCTGCTCTCTTTCCAGAAATACCAGGAGCATAAAGCAGTGAGAAAAGCATCCTTTAGGTAGGGTGCTCAGGGAGGTAGGAGGACTCATCGAGTACATGATTGTCTGTTCCTACATCAGCATTCTACTACATATCAGTATCTAATACTCTAAAATGAGTCCTTAAAACTTGTAAAGAATAGGTCTGTCCTGAATTAGAACTGGCGGTAACACAAAATATCTCATCCCTCCAGAAAGACCAATATCCAAGTCTAACATCTGTTTCACTTGAAGCAGAATGTGGAAGGAATGGTGAGGGACTGAGGGGACAACGGAAATCATTAGGGAACTGTAACATTAGCTGTTCTGCAGGCCTAAAGTGTATTTCCCCTAAATAATGCCAAATAGACTTGCTTAGAAAACAGACACACGTTACATTTATTTTTATTTCTTAAAATATAATATACTTTACAGTATATAATGAATTTTTAAATACTTACTAATATAGAATTCTGAGCAGTATTGAAGTAGTCCTTAAATGAGGATTCAAAAATGAAAGAGTATCTATAGGCAGCCCTAGACTCTTCCTGTACTGGGAATCCTAGCAAGAATCCCCTGCCCAATAATAAAAGTACAAGAGTAAAGTTTCAATCCCTACACTGCATGGTAGTAAAATAACCTTCTTCCCACTGATTCCACTGGCATGTATCTTTGGTGTGACCAGGACCAGATCCTGGACATCTTTTATTCTTAGACTGATCACCTAAACAAATAAATGACAGGGACTTTTCATTTACACCTCTGCATCTATTTGAACAGCTACTGGAACTGAGAAACCTCAGTGAAACAGTAGGGAAATAAAAGGGGCTTCCCAACTCCAGACCATGATGTCTCTGAAGAGACAGTCTTGCTTTTCTTTCAGTCTTGTTTTTAGTCCACCAACATTTATGTGGGTATTTAGGTAATAGTAAACTCATATCAGTTGCCTCTATCTATATGTGTGTATATATGTGGGGTGGGTTTTTTTGTTTTCTTTTCTTTGGTTGGTTGGTTTTTTTCCCCAGCAGTCTTCTTTCTTGGTTCTCTGCCTTTCCTGCAAGGCACCAGTCTTCTTCCTGTGCCTGAGCCAAAATGTATTGGTCAAAAACTTTAGTACTTGCAAGCATGTTCAATCACTCACAGCCTAAACTAAATTTTCTCCTTGTTCCAAGTTTTCAAGCAGTCAGGTGGAAGAGAACAGGTAACTAACTTTCTACTGACCAGCTTCAGGGGAACAGAACCCATGAAGAAACCACATAAATGAAGCGCAGCCTGTGCTGCCCAATTAATTTTCCCTGTAAACTCTCTATCAGGAAGCTGTGACCCCTGATCTTCAGCCTTGGTTAACTTTCGTGGCATATTTTCCCGCATGTCTATCTTCAATCTGGGAATGTGTCTCCTCCATGTAGTACTATACAACAATTGTAGAGTACACTGCAAAGTGATAGTGGTGACTTTCACACTACATCTTCACCCTACTGGAACAGATATCTGGATAAGCTGCAAAATGTTTCTTGTCATCCTTTGGGAAGAGAAAGCGATGGTATCGACTTACCACTCTAGATTTTAGAGATTTTTATACTTTAAAAAAAATAATTTACAGTATTTTTAACTAAAATAAAACCAGAATGGAATTCTAAGGGTTCTAACAACTTATTTTGGTTCCCCTTTGAATTATAGAATCATTTAGGTTGGGAAAGACTGTTAAGATCATCAAGTCCAACCGTTAACCCAGCACTGCCAAGTCCACCACTAAACCATGTCCCTAAGTGCCACACCACATTTTCTAAATACCTCCAGGGTTGGTTCCTCAACGGCTGCCCTGGACAGCATGTCCTAATGCTTGACAACCCTTTCATGAACTTCGATATCTCTCTCAGAACTAGCTCAGAGGGCTTAGCCTGTGGTTTATTCTTGGCTGTCTGCTATAGCCCACAAAGGAGTGTGAATGACCAAGATAAACGAAAGCTGTTGTGTTGCTTTGTCCTGGCTGAGGTGCTCCATGTCAGTTGGAGCCTCCAGAAGGAGGGGAACTTTGCATGCATGCTGATGGAGCTGAGCTCCTCCAACCCAAGTTTGGAGAGCTTTAGCAAGCAGGGAGCTACCAGCAGAAATGAGGCTGGTGCAGTTCTGAGAGATTTCAGTAAAACCTCTGAGAAAACAGAATGAGAGAGATTTTTTGGAGAAGGTCCTAAGAGACTGCATGGTTTCCTGAAACCTGAAAGCCATGGAAGCTGCAGGGTAAGAACTGGAGACCTGGCTAAGAGGATTCACATTCAAGCTGACTGTGGCAGATGATAAAGTTTTTTCATATGGGCTTCTTTTTGTTTGATACTGCACAAATGAGATTCCTCTAACTAAAAAACTACTGAAAAAGTTTTATTTTATTTTCTAGATATTCTAAAGAGTCAAGGCCTTTTTTCTTCCTTTCAAATACTAGAAGCTTGTGAGTTTTGTTTCAATTAGTAAGGACTCAGACAAAATATAATCTTTGGATTCAATCCTGAAGGCATAATCCTGTCTGTAGGACAATATATTAGGAGTATTTGGTTGATGCCAGTAAGAATTCTAATGGCAAAAACTATTCAGGCCATTAGCTCAATTAATTTCCACCCATTTTGTCTAAACTCAGTGGCTTCATGTTTTCACAGATTTTGAAGAAAAACTGCAGAATGATCAAGTCAATATATTAAAAAAAAACCCCTATGATCTCAAATCATTAAACTAAATAGGCCTCTTAAAAGTTTAAGATGCAAGAATAATTCTAGTGAAAAATATAGTTTCTTATAAACAAAAATATGATATGTCTTCTTTGTTGCTGTTAAGAATTTTATTTCAAACGAGGCCACTATTTTCATTAAACAGATGGACAACTACATGTACAGAGCCATAAAGAGACATCTAGTTCTTAATATTACCTTTCTCTTCAGCTAATAAATAAAGATCCAATTTGTTGCCAGGGATAAAGAGGAGACAGCCAGCCTGTACAGAGAGGCATCATTATTAGCATTTAAGAAGATAAAACATGGTTACTGATTTTAAGTTACCTCACTCTTGTGAGTGGCCACCATACCAGCAAATACTAAATTAGTTCCTTTTGTTTACTATGTCTCTGGACAACTCAGAGTGAATTGTTAGAAACCAAGATTAAGAACTGTTCCAATTTTGTGCACAGTTGAACAGTATGTTTCCTACGTACTTTGAAATAGGTAACCACTTCTGACCTCTGGAATCATTTGCATAATAAGCAAAATGTAATGCATTGTTACAGTTGTTAATGGTCCATGTTTTAAGCTATCATTACATATGACAGAAACTCCTCGTTAATGAGTATGCAATTGAAGATTGAAATAATGAGCACAGTAATTAGGAATTAATCTTTACCTACCTTGTTTGAGTTGAAGTGAGACTTCCACTGTTTGCAACGAATATAACAGTCCAGCTACAATTGAATTAATTTCTTATACTACTTAAAGGACTTCCAGGCTCAGTATATGAATTCAAGATTTAGAATAGCCATGCAACTTCAGCATTCCACTTTGGGAATTGTATTGTAATTAGCAAAGAAAATGGAGAAATATGGCTCAAAATTCTGCCCATCAGTAATAAAAAAAACCAAACAAAAAAAGTGATCAAGTTATTCTAAAATCTCAAAAAGCATTGCCACATAATGATAAATTAACCACTTCAGATAATATGCATCAGTGTAGCACGAAAGAAACTTAGTCTGAGACCTTCAACCCCTATGTTCTTAATCCTGCTTGAATCAGCATTAAAAACAATTGCTTGTGAAGATAATAAGCGGGTGAGGTCTCTTCTGATTTGAATTGTCCTATGATCCCATTTGAGATGATATTCATGAATTTCAGCAACAGAATATCAGTCAGCAAAAAAGGTTTACTAAAAGACTCAGAAGGATAGGAATGGGTTATCTCTTCTAATTTTTAATAAATCTCTGCCTTGCAGATGAGTATAAAAAAACTCAATGCCATCACAATCTGCCACTCCACAAAGCTGATAGAACAACGTGAAAAAAGATATTAGCTTTCAAAGAAATGCACACTTCTACAACCCTAGAACATACAGCACAGGGTAAAATTCAGTCAAACAAGTTTGTCTCTCTGACAGAAGTGTACATTCAACACTTTAACAAATTAAAAACGTCAAGTATGTGGTGAGACAAGACTTTATTTAGAGAAACTGCAGTCCTGTGACTGTTCTGGTTTTCCTAATCTCTACTCTCTTGGTACACTGTGGTTTTTTCCTCTTTAACAATTTAATGCAAATTTTGGTTATGATGTTCCCAGACTCTGGAAAAGAAGCTCACACAATTTAAAGAACAGTTAAGTATCTCTTGTCTGAAATTTTTTGTTTTCCTTTCTACAGATTTGAGTTCTGCTTTGATTTTAAAAGCTCCTCACAGTACTTTCAGACTGGTGCAGAAGTACTTTGCTGTGAATTATAAGAAAAGGCTTGAGGAAACTCTTCAGTTACAGCCAGTATCCCATGCTCATTTCTGCTGCTCATTCCAAGCAGGATTCCTCTCTATACGAGTAAGACTAGCTGAAAATTCAGAAATATCTCTGAAATTTGAAGACTTTACTGTAAATTGACACTTGTGCAGCACTTATTCATTGTACTCTTTTTTTCTTTCACACCTTTTATATTTTTCTCACAAGTTCGTCAGTCTGATTCTCTCTCACACCCATGAACAGAGATGCAAACCCCACCTGTATCATTTCTATCAAGCCACTATCCAAGTTATTAATTTTTTCTCTAGTTTTATAAGCATCATCAGCTAATGACACTTCTCTGTCAAGTCTGAACCTTCTTGAGAGCACCATGGGGAGGTACTGGCAGCAGGGAGCATAGGTTTGTCCCTCTATAAAGCAATGTACCATGCTTTCGTATACACTGTTGATACAAGCATCATTGCCTTAATAACGCAATATTTTAAAATTCTAGGAATTCAACTCTTTATCCCATATTCAAAGTTTTAATGTCAAAGTTTGTGGGTGACTTGGATTATGTGACAGATCATCCATAAGGCTGCAAATCATCTATGTTCCTGGCCTGTCCTCCCATGATTATTTCTGCCACTGCTTCCAAGCATGATGCTCCTTGCTTCTTGTTAGCTACATCTTCCAGGGAAATTTATGAAAAATGTGGGTTTCAGCATATTTTTTATAAACATAAGATTGATTTTCATTTTTAGTCATACAGAAAAAATAGAACTGGGACATACTTGCTTTGAAGGGAGAGATGTCAGTGGCAATGGGACTTACTCCCTCTTTTGGAATAGGTGGTAAGATATCAAACCCAGTATTCATGTGTTCAGAGAGGTTTTTGGCGAAATCTTAAAAAATTCCCCGACTTCTACACGAACAAATACTTCCATTTGCCCTCTCAGGAGAGAAGTGATGGCATGTGTACTGGCACGTCTACGGATTGCTTTGAGCCCAAAACACAGTGCATTAATGCTGAGGCTGATACGTTGGTCTCTTATGTTTATACAAGTTCTGTGATATTGTACCCCCTAACTGAATACACAGAAGACTTGATTTTTCTGAACTGTCATTCAAGCACCACTTAAAATATTGTTTTCCATTAGAATTATGTGCTAGGGAGAAGATGAGCTCTGCAATCAGTAGTGCCTCTACGTAATACCGACATTTTATCAGGCCTTTTTCTTTAGTTATAAGGGACTTCTGATTTGGGAGGAATGACACATGCATGACATACACAAAGCACAGCATTTTCTTAAAATAACCCAAACAAACAAACAAAAAAGGTAAACTAATGGGGTCTGACACCCCCTCTGACACCTCTTTCCCTCAGGGACCTGAGTCTTTGCCACAGGCCAGCTCTGAGGTGGTGCAGGTGTGGAACCAGAGAACCTCTCAGCATGTTGCTGTGTAAGCGAAAGCAATGGGCAGCCCTGTGGGCTGGGGATGATCCTGATGACTGCCATGGGACTTGCTCTGCAATTCTGGTTCGGTACTGTAGGATTGCCTCTCTGTTGTAAAAGCACACTGCCTCTGTCTGCCTTGCTGCCAAGCTGTCTTCCCTTGCAAAACAGTGTACTCTTTTGTCCTCATACACCATCCTTTTCCAGAGGTGCTGACTCAGAAACATTTATCATTTCAGGCCAGAAAACCTTTTAAGTAAGCAGAAGAGGAGGATGCATTCTCAAAATTTGCTTTTCTCAGGAAGAATATTGGTTTTTAAAAAAGACCTCTCCAAAGCCCTTGCATTTTACTTGATGATTCAGCTCAGGAGCACTGAGTAATGCACATCATATTGTGCATCTCAGGAGCTGTTTAGAAACAGATTGCATATATGAAATATGTGGCTTTTATACCACCTGCACTGATATAATTGCCTCTGGGCCATTGATTTCATTTTAAAAATCCATTACAATTGATTTTATAGTTATATAAGCCATGAATACAGAAGAATATTTAGTTAAATTTGTTTGTCTATGAAAGTGATGTTATTGGTATGAAGATCTTCAAGCTATCAGTACTATGAAATGTCAGAATCAGCACATTCACTTAAACATCTAGAGACCTGTCTTTATGATTCCTTTTACAAGAAAATGACACGTACAGATGAGTTAAGAATGTGTAATTTACTTCACTTGCCTGGAGCAACACCTTTGCTTGCTTACCTTGTGTGACCTATTTCCACATGTAAATGCATGATTTCCATAAAGTCAATACTGGCATCGAAATGTGTCACTGTATGCTAACCCAAAGGAATATGGAACAATACATGGACAGCTTAGTTATATTCTCTGATGTTACATGTAACTATGCAATAGGAAGTTTGAGAGGACCCACAGAACATCTATTTCATGAACTTCTATTTGCCACAAGATGCTTTCAACAGTCTATAACAAATTCCTGCAATAAAAGACCATGCAGCGCTATGGTCTGAGAGGGAGAGGTCAGGGACACCCTCGGTGTCAACAGGTGACTTGCAAACTGAATACACAAATGCATTCTGTTTTATTAATAATTGTTTGTCTGCTCACACCATCACTAGTGTCACAATACAAGCATAAATTGTCTCTTTTTGCAGGCATATTTCAGAATTAACTTAAATCAGCTTGAGGAACTGAAGTGAGAAGTGACCTGAAGGTCTCTTGACAAGGGCTAATGATAAATGGTAATTCACTCAGTTATGAGAAGCTGTAATGGGGTATATATCCAGTATTCATGTTAAATTTAGTTTTGACATATTCATTTACATTCTGCAAAGGGGAATAGAAAACACATTAATGAAACTGTCAGATAAACTGGGAAATGTTGCGATAAGGACAGAGAAACAGCACAAAGAGAAAAAAGGATTTGAAACAGAAAATAAAATGTGTTCAGAAATTTGAAGACCAGAACAAACAGGAATTTAATATCCTCTCCAACCTATCCAAGGAAAACCTCAACAGAAGAAATCAAAAAGCATCAAATGCCAAGGAAGTTTCAGATACTGACCTATATAATAGTAAAGATGACTGAATTTTGCTTGCTCCTGGAAATACAGAAATATCAGTCCATGCACAGCTCTGTATCACTGTGTGTTTGGATCACCTTGTCCATTTCCACATAGCAGGAAAACAATATTTTTGTCTTATTATAGTTAGAGCCATAATTAAAAGTAAGCAATTTCTCAAACATATTCTTATATTCAAGAAAGACATTAAAATTATAAATTGTGATGATTGACTAATGAGGAATACTAAAATAATCAAAGGTGTGTGGTTTAGGTAAGCAGCTTTTATGGGAGGTCATCAGAGAAGTCTGAAAATATCCACTGAGGAATTTCAAGGAAAAAGGATGTTCAAGTTTCTACAAGTAGGCAAACACATTAGGGAGTAAACAGGATAAAATTATGAAAAAGAAAATTCAGAACCAAGACAGTGCTTTCCAACAGTGAGGACTATTAAACTTTGGGAATTGTCTCTCAATAAGAAGTAATGAGATTTCCATTATTCTGGCCAACTTGCATTAGTTGAGCCAGTCCAATTTTACAACAGGGAATAATTGCAATGGCAGGGAGATGGACTAGATGACTCTAAACACGCTTTTTCCATCCCTAGTTTTTACAACACAAAGGATATCATCTGGAAATACAAATTGCAATGGGAAATGTGTTCTTCTTAATGGATACAAATAAAGGCAATTTTCAGATAACATTCTCTCTCCTTTCTCTGCTCTGACTACACATTATCACATAGGTTTTTAAGATAAACTAATAACATGCACTTTAAAGGAAAAAATAATACAGGGAAAAGAGCACTGAAAGGAATCACACTGTGCCTGAGACTGCAAAATCATTTTGCATTGGCAAAAACAATATTTATTTTCATTTATAACAGTTGTAGACAGTGTAAGTTAAACGTATATATATCCTATGCAAATTCAAAGAAATATCAAGAAAATAAAAGAAGCACGAAGAAAACAGAAGGAAAAAAGGAAGAAAATTGATGCATTCAATCATAAATTTAAATTGTTTAGTGACACACCAAAAATCTCTATATTTTAGAGTCTTTAATTCACCTTTTTTCACTAGAAAATATTACACCCTATTGGTAAGGCATTGAATACATTTTGGGTTGTGAGAGGATAAAGACATTTCTTTAATTTTTGCAAGGCCATGTTTTTTTCTTTCTTTCTTTAAAATGCACAACAAACTCACTATAAGACAGGCAACGAGAAAGGTTTAATTCCGTGTGAACTCCACATCATCAGTAGTTGCATGAAGAAACTCAAATTTCAGGACGATTACTAACATTACAGTCATGTATATCAGTTTCTAGTGTCATTGGAGACATTAATGCTCCAAGTATCTGTTCTTGAAGTGTTTGTTCCCCTTCATTTGGTTTAGAGGAGTTTGCATTTTTTACAGGAAAATGCTTTTATAACCCTTCCACATCTCAAAGATATTGATAGACTACAACAACTGCACTAGAGACTATGCCATTTTCATGTATTTCATGTTAAAAATAGGTAAGATGCTCTATTCTGAGTTTGATATGATCCTTTGATATCCTTCAGTAAGACTGAAAATAACAACTGTGTTTTGTCAAGCAGCACATTTACTAGAAGCCATGTTGAGGTCATATTAGATCACAAATAATCTACAGTGAAATCCAGTAGTTTTTTCAGTCTGGTTTTATGCACTTTTTGTATCCTCATGCTTGCCTGCATGTGTATATATATATATATATGTATGTGTATATATATATTTCACATATATGTATATGAATAATAATAATGCAATTATAATATGCAGAAAATGTATTTAATTATGCATAATAAATATGTATGTCATATATGTGGCTGAAATATATTAGTAGTTCAATAAAAGTCTAACTGATGTGGTATCATTGTAAATTAATGCAGAGTCTCTGCCAATATTATCACTAATTTCCATAATAAATTCGTATCTCTTCATTGGCTCAGTTTTCAGAGAATAGGTTTGGTGGTATGATTTCACATCCAAAACTGTGACAGCAGAGGCATTCAGATAGAAAGCATTCCACTTGATGGGTCTGCACATCAAACTCATTCCTTAATCATGTTTTCTGACTTTGAAAATGTTCTGATGTCTTACAAAAAAGAATATTGCTTTGTAAGCTTGTGGAAAAGGGGGGCTCACACACAAGTCTAGATGCCAATGCTGGTTTTATATTTGAGTTGTGCAATAATGAAGTAAGATCTGACATAACTTCTTTAGCTGCAATAGTCAAGAGTCACATAGACATATACCAAGTACAACCATATTCCCATTTAAATATGCATTTATGACCATTCACTTTGGTTATGACGAAAAATATAGAAAAAGCTTGCACAAGCCTATAGTAGCTGCTCAGCTTGCAAAAGGTGACAATGAGCTTTGTACTCTCATTGGCTGTTTTGCAGGTTATTCTTTCATCTGAGAAAAGGCGAAGGATATCAGGTCATTGGAAGAATGATAAATAAGGAACAATTAATCCACCTTAATGCAAAAGGTTTAACTTACAGCCTTTTCAAGTTCCTTTATCTTTTAAGCTTTTCTGAAGTTTTATCAGATCCTCCATCCATATAAGGATATGATTCAGCTTACTATTCTTAGCATCGGTTTCTTGATCCCTCTTGGGCTAATCTTTGGAAAATGCCTGCTGACATTGTCAAATAGAGTGTGAGATACTGACGAGATAAAACAGGAAACAGTAATAGCGGCTAAACTAATTTTAAAAATTGGAGTAACAACCCCTGTAAAAACATGATAAAGAAAGAAAATTTATGAGGCAATGACAGAACCACAGACCCACATGCATGGTGGCATTGTTATTTCTAGACATCTTGAGTCATAAGTTATTAAAATGTCTGTAGCTATCCTTTACAACAGTAATGAAACAGAAACATGCTTCAATAGGTAGCTTCTGGCACAAACTCTCTCTGTTCAGAAAACCTATAAATCCACATGCTGCTTACTATGCTTCACGCATGCATAATGATATACAGGCCCAACAAATAAGTAAAAAGAGCATTACAGAAAACATTTCCATCTTCAGGAGTACGCAATATTTATTTATTATTATTTATGAAGACTACAACATAAGCCATTATGAAAAAGCCAAGTAGACGGATTATTTTTGCTACAGGCACAGTGTACAAAAGCATCTCAGTTCTTCAGCTTGCCAAGGTGTGATCTATTTGCCAAGTAGATGATCCATTTATAAATAAGAAAGCAAGTACTTGATCATTACTGAAGTCTCAATAGACTATCTACCTGAAGAAAAGTACAGATTAGCAACAGATTTTTCTCAGAACACACCACTACCAGATTTAAAAATTCCAAACTGGCCAAAGCCAGGAATATCAAGTTGGATTCACTGTGGTAAAGACAATTTATCACAATTTCTGCTGTATTAATGTTGAGTGATCAGAAAGAAAATTTAGCAACACTACAGAATATACACAACTCTCTGAGCTCCACTTAAATTTATAGTCTGATGTTTTACAGAAGAGATTTCTGTCAGCTAGCACAGGTCTATAAAAAGTAGCCCCTATATTGTGCAAACAGTGAACTGTAGCAGTTAAAAGCTAAGTCTTTTGTACAAAGGACTGTATTAATCATGCCAAAATATTTCTTTTTTGTTTTTTTCTTGTGGACATACTCTTGAAAAACAGCATTCTGAAAGGATTTTAAATTGACTTGGCTGCAGAGATCATGCACTGGTGGAGTTCACAGCCCTGAAGGATATGGGTCAGGCAAAGAGTAAAGTCATGAGCCTGAATTTTAGGAAAACAAACTTCCAGCTCTTCAAAGAGTTAGTCAATAGGTCCCCCCTGAAAAACTGCCCTCAGGGACAAGCAAGAAGAACAAAACTTTAAGGATGCTTTCCATAGAGCGCAAGTGCTAGCAATCCCAAGATGTAATACATTGGGAAGGGAAGGCAAGAGACCAGTACGACTGAGTGAAGACCTGCTGATCAGACTGAAGGGCAAGAAGGAGGTGCACAGGGAGCGGAGGCAAGCACAGGTATCCTGGGAAGACTATAAGGCCTCTGTCCAGTTGTACAGAGATGAGGACACAGAAAGGCCAAGGCACAAATGGAGCTGAACCTGGCAAAGGGTACAGAGAATACTAAGGGCTTCTACAGGTATGTCAGCTAGAAACGGAAGGCCAAGGAGAGCTTTCCCTCTGTGATAAACAAGGCTGGCAAACTGGTATAACAGATGAGAAGGCTGAGGAACTCGACGAGTGTTTTGCTGAAGTCTTCACTGGCAACCTCTCTTCCCATACCTCTTGAGCAGGACCACAAGGCAGAGACTGGAGGAGCAAACTCCCTCCCAATGTGAGAGAAGATCAGGTTTGTGAAACCTGAGGGACCTGAACATACATAAATCTATTGGACCTGATGATATGAATACCAGAGTCCTGACAGAATTGGCTGATGTATTTGCCAAGCAACTCTCTGTATTTGAAAAGTCATGGCAGTCATGATCTGTCAGTCCCATGTCTGTGCCTGGGAAGATCATGGAGCAGAGCCTTCTGGAAGCTATGCTAAGGCATGTGAGAAGACAGAGGTGATTCAAGACCTGCATGTTTTACCGAGAGGAAGTCTTGCCTGACCAACCTCATGGCCTTCTATGACGGAGTGACTGCATAAGCGGATGAGAGAAAAGCTATGGATGTCATCAACCCCTTCTTGTATTTTGAGTTTTCTGGGATTTCCATCAAATTCAGTGAATGAGAAAGGAGATGTGACAAGTTCTTCCAGGTCCAGACCATTCAGCTGCAGAATATAATGAATATACATTTGATGCTTAAAGCCCTTTAACCTAGCTTAGATAAACCTTCTGTGATACAACAGCATTGAGGAGCAAAGCTGCGATGCACAGCATGGATCTGCTTCTCTTCTTCAGTAACACTAATTCAGTGTTGAGTTCCTGCCAATTCCTCTTCCAACTCTTGCCTTTCCTGTGATGTATGCAGACAGGAGTCAAAATAGAGGCACAAGCAGATCTGCTGGAGTTTCTTTCGACATTAAAGCTGCTCTTAATTTTATTTACCATAATTTCAAAGACACAATCTAACATTCTAGAGGTTAACACAATGTGTCTATGCAGACCTTTCATTCAAAGCCGTCATATTATAATGATAATATTCCTAATCTTTAATTAATAAACCCACAATCACTCAGCAGTATAGCAGATGATCTTTTCTCTTGTTTGATCCCTGCTTTCTGGAGCTGACTTGGAACCACTCTTTCATTACCAATTTTTCTCTGATTTTGCATATCACTTTAGTGAAGCAAGAAGAAAAATGTAATTTAAAAAAAAACCCTGAGAAATATTCAGTGGAAAAATCCACAATCACTGTAATTAGAATCAGTTCATATCTCTAAAGGATCTCATTTCATTTTTATTTAATTTGAATTTTCTGTTATTTTTAAGATTCAAAAGTAGGATTTAACAGCATTGCAAAAATAATTTTGAAATTACAGTTTAACTTTTCCATTAAAAAGGCTCTTTTTTCTTTTTTGTCTGAAATGGATTTTGTAAAAATTTATACAATCCTGTAGAAGGCATAATTTTGAAGACTCAGTGTTTTTAATGTTTTTAATATTCGTCACTTTAATGTTTTAATCACCTCTTTTCCTGACTGCTTCCCTCAGCAACTGACACAGATAAAATTGTCTTTTCACTGAACTGCTTGACCATTCAGATACAATCCAAACTAAGAGCAATCTACTCAGTTGTTCTGCTTTACTAATGCATACACTGTTGTGATAAAAGCAGACCTGACACTGCTTTGCCTGGCAGGATCTTGCTCTTCCACTGAGTTTCATTTCCTATCAAGACTTCACTAAACTTATTTTTTACAGTTGCATGGTTCATCTTTCCAGAAATCCTAACTGGAAAATCTCTAAAAATATCATGTGCCTCATCACCCATGCAATAAATGAGGGTGTTTGCTTGCTCTTCGTCAGAGAGTGCCTCTGATTACTTCTGCAATGAAAATCTCTGACGCTGTAGTGACTCAGTGAAATTAAAGGATGATGTGTAAAAACACTTTATATCCACTGCTAGAAGATCCTTATTTTGGCAGTATACAAACAGTCATAGAAATATAAAGCTGAACATATTACCTAAGAATATTAAATTCTCATTTTGGTTTCATATAATGATCCTAAAGAATTTGACAGCAAGGCAGCCTTCCACCAAAACCAGGCAAATATTACAAGCATAGTTACGAGATAATCCCACTGACAATCTCCATGCTGGCTCCTTTTCAGCCTGCCATCTGAAGCATATCTTTGGACTTGATAGACAAAACACTATTACATGTTCTGTGGGTTGCTTTTTTGCCTGGTAAGGTACTTAAGAGGAACGTTGCACTGCTTTATTCAGATGGCTACAGTAATCATCCAGAGATGGTAGTATTCAAAAGTACAGCTAAGAGGCAAACCTTTAATCTCAAGCCAAATGAAAGACTTGAGATTGCCTGGTGTATCACTTGAACTGGCTATTCTCTCCAGAAAGTTTCAGGTTTGCATCAAATGATGTTTGCAATTAGTAGTCCTTCTGAACTTGAAAAACTTCCCAAAATGGTTAGAAATTAGATGTGAAGAGAGTACCAAAAAAGACAAATCTTAAGCCTTGCAGAAATCTAGTGTACTGAAAAATAAATATAAATTAATCTATAGGCTGTTACTGTGGTTGTGAAAACACAAGCACTGTCGTATTTATTTTAAACTTATTTACATCTTAGGTGCACTAACAGGGTCTTTACAAAGGCACAGGTCTATGTGCACCACTTCTGTGACAAGGAAAGTCACAGAAATTTGTCCAAGAAAAGTGCTCATCAGTTCTGCACAGAGACACTCAAAGTGACATTTCTCAATAATGGTCGGAAGTGTCAGAAACTGTCATACCTTGAGGTATTGATTTAACCCACATAGCTACCATGCTGCTTTGTCGGGATGTTCTTAGGAAGTATTTATGTACTGATAAGACTCCCTCCTATATTTTCTCCTTATAAAAGAAGTCAAGAAAGCCAAATAACTTTTTGAAAGTTGCTCAAGTCTTTCAGTAAGGTTTCAAGGAACTCTATTGGCATAAGCATGTTAGACCAAGAGAAGAAGATAGTGCAAAATCTGTGAATAGAATTGGCATTGAATTTTCCCAGGGTGTGTTAAGCTTTGAGAAAACAGCTATCTAATTTCATTTGTAGATTAAGCTTTTGTTATGCTAAATTGTCGACATAGCTGTCACTCTACTATAAATAATGTGTTTGTGTTTGGTAGTTATTTTCGATAGATCTCACCAAGCCATTATTTCACAATCAGGGAGCATAAACATGTTCCACTATAAATTATGCATAACCCACCCTTCTTCCCAGCTTAGTTATAGTAATACACTTTGATACAAGCCAGTGAATGTATTTGATACACAGTCTAAACTTCAACACTGATTAAGATACTTGTTTTATGACATGCACCTGATCTTCTGTATTAAACTAAAGGTATGCTACACAGCACATTTATTCTGAGCATGAGACCTTTTTAGCTGCACAAATAATTCTATGCTGTCACTTGTGAAAAGAATACTAAAAGGTCTAGCAATAAAAACAATTAATTGGTATCTTTTTCCTTGTTTCAAATGCTAGATGGTTATCCGATTTTAAAAGAAAACCTCATTTTGCTTATTGTGATTGCTGTGTTGTACAGCTGCAGTGAATTCCTAGGATATTTAAAGAAAATCTGTATCCCAAAGCAATATCGTTACTCAAATCTATTAATTGCAATGCTTTAGAGTGAAGTGATGGCTATAAATAGTTTCAACTAGAATTCAGCAGACCTGCATTTTCCTCTTAATTTTGGTACTCTTCTACTGTCTTACCACAGAGAATTCATTTCACTTCTCTGTTCTCTGGCTTTAGCTATTTATACTGCTATCTTTTGGACTTGGGGACTATTTCCTAATATTCATGCACAGATTATTGAGCACAGTGAGGCCTTGGTTTCACAATTTGTGCCTTTAGGCATTACTGTCATACAAATATAATATTTTTTACTAACTAATAATCTTGACTTAAATAACATCAAATACTATAATAGTTTTCTTACTATTTCCGTTCTTCATCTCTTTTCTCAAGCAAAAATAAACTCCTTTAATTACAGAAATGAAACTTTAAATTGGTTACTTAGTGGAACTCCTTTTTTTTTTTTTTTTGCTTTCTAATCTGCACTATCCTAGCTGAAAGCATTTGTATCTGGGACACATCAATGCTGAATTTTGTGTTTTCACTCATTCTTCCCCTTAAAAATCAGATGCACAGAAAAGTAGACATTATGTGATTGTCTACGACACACTAGAGTGATATCAGACAGTGAATTACTGGATTTATCTTGAATCTTTGCATTAGAAGAGCTAAGGGGAAAAAAACCCCAAACCTCAAAAGTTATGGTACCATCTTGCTCAGTACAAGAGGAAGGTTTCAAGGAAGCCATTGAAGATTGAAGGCACTTCTTCAGTAGTGTGAGATTTGATACAATGAGAGTCACTGTACTGGTGGTACTGTCACAGCCACAACTTCTATTTTTATCCGTTTAGCTTACCTCACTTCTTTCATTTGAAGAGCTCTACAATTGATAATTTTTAACCTTTTTCATGTTCTTTGCAATATTTTGTCAACATATAACTTCCAAGGTTGAATGGCTGTGATTAAATCTTTTTTTGTTAGCAGTACCCATTTAACACGCATTTTCCTTTAAATTCCTCATTCACTGCATGAGAAAGAGGAGACAATACCCAGGTTCCTCTCACGTGTGAAATCACAAACTCCCACAGTGGGATGAAGGATAGGTTTCAGAAGAGACAATTCATTGCGAAGAGCAGTTAACCAGATAACATGTCTTCTTGCTTGTGCAACTGTTCATAGAAACCTTTGTTTTAAGGGCAGTTTTCAGTGTAGTGACAATTCCACTGTCCAAGAAATCACTGATTGAAAACTATTTGAATATCTGCAGCATTTAGACCTAGAAACTGCAGAAACTGTATACAAACTTAGAGATCTATTTAGAGAGCTCCAGCTCGCTGTGGTACAGATACTTGAGAGAGATGCATTTTTCCTCAGTATTAATGTTACCCTGGCTCTGGCTGACAGTGCTTCAGTATTTGCACTAAATCTAGTTTGGCTTTCCTACAGTATGTGTTTGCATTGTCAGGAATTAAATTCAACTTTTTTTGTATGAATCATCCCTTGCATAAATATCACAAAGCATTAAAAATATGTTCTTGCAAGTTTTATCCTTCTTAAATAGTTATCAAAATCTATTTAGGATCTCAGACTGTAGAGGGGTGTCTTTATCTTGAAAATTTAAGGAACATAAAAATAGACACAAATTCATGTATGAAATTAAGAACACATTCATCTCTCTGATTCATCATTTTCCTGCAATTTTTTGAATATTTTTTCACTATTATAGCACTTGCAAGTGAAAATATTTCCATACTTATACAAAAAAACCTAAATCTGTCCTTTTACATTGACATTTGCTCTGTTAACAACAATCCCTCAGAAATGAGAAGAACTGTAGGTTCACAGTCCACTTAAATCTTACTACAGAGGTGCTTCTCTGGCACCCCTGGTATTGCGTCGGACGTTTTCAATCAGAGAGGTGGGACAGAAGTGACTTTAACAATTTATTGCCAAAATAACAAACCAGGCATCAGTCTCAGTCTGATGTGAGATTTTAACAACACATTGTAAAATGGCGAATGTCACAGGGTTCGAGATTACATTGCAATTTATAGTTTTTTAAACCAATAAGCTACTAAAACGACTGTTGTTTTGATATCTTAACCTATCCTTGTAAAACTCTGACGTCTGCAATGCGGCTGTTTTTCGGCCAATCACTCATCATGTCACGTACTCATGAACACTTCTATTGTAACATCTAAATAGCTTAATTTAAACTACAGCTTAACTTAACTTAAACTATAAGGTTACATTAGTATACTTAAAAAATCCTCCACCATAAACACCCCAAAACGTGCTTCTTGCTTATCACTACGAAAACACAGAACTGTAACCCTCTGCTTAAAGCCATAAATCACTGTTAATTAAGCTAGCCCAGGCTTCTTCCAAGGTTATAAATCAAAGCCCCTATCAGCTTTTACTTCTCTGTTTCCTTCAAAGAACAAAATCATGTTCTTATATACTTAGGGTTATTCTATTCCACACATGTGGCCTAAAATAACTTGCACTCCGACTGCCCGTACGTAATTCTTTTTTCTTTCCAGGACCCAATGAATCAGTCATATGAATAAAAGCACTTTTATGGAAATATTATCCCTACCCAACCTATGAACATTATTTGCATAACTCAGAATAGATGATATGTATACTGATGCAGGAACTCCTCCTGTTATTATTTTCTCATTATAAATTTGGCAATTTAGTGGTAGGTGGCCTACAGTAACACAGATTATCTTCGTTAAAACATTTCTTATGTCATATATATATATATGGATTGAAAAAGTAAACTGAAGTGTATAAATTCACTTGGGTTTCTTATTGGTTTTAGGAGTAATAATTTAAAAAGATGTTATGATACTTGGGATTGAAGTTTTCTTTCACCATGGAAAAAGTATTACATTTTAAAAATTTTTTTGGAAAGAAATATCAAACCAAGTAGGGAGTTTGGGGTTTTTTTATGTGTATGACCTTTCATTCCAAAGTGATTCTCAGAGTAACTATGTTTTGTAAAGTACTTTTCTGTACGGTTAAACATGTGTACTTCATTAAATCCAGTGAGGTCCAGGAAAGTACTGATATTTCCTCCTACAAAATTTAATAGTAATGTATTTTAATTTGTGAATAAATACAAATTCATACTTAATACTGAATTTTCATCTTGTCCCCCACTATCCTTGGTTTTCTTGTGACTAGTCACAGCCATAAAAAACTAAATTATACCTCTGATTTCCCATAGCCATACAGAAACACCTGTTTCAGAATGTTTTCTGAGCTTCAATTTTATGCCTATAGTTAATTCCCCTTAACTATCCCAAACATCTACATGTAGACAGACCCCAGGAGACTGTCTGTCCATAAAAACATGGTGCAGCCAGCTGCAGAGTGTATGTGGTTTTTTTCTGCAGTGGGCTGTTAATGATTGTCATTGCAGCATTTTCTGGTCTTTCATCTGGTCTTCCCAACTAGTAAAAGCAGAAATGTAGCGCCAGGGAGAATTTTCCTTGTAAGCAATTAATCATTTTCTGGTATAAATCAAGTGGCATTTTCTTGGGCAGTTGTCTGTAATTCCCATCTTCAATATTTCCTTGAGACGTGGAGCATCAGACTAGATGGTCTTTAAAGGTCCATTCCAAGCCAAAGCATCCTATGATTCTATGATTTCAAAAGCCACATTTGTCAATAAAAATGCTGTAATTGAAGATTTCTTTTAATTGAAATTATCACTGGAATACTGAGCCTTGATGAGGATAGTGATGCAAAATGTAAAGCAAGCAAAAATTTTTTAAAACCAGCTGACAGGCACAACTCTAAAAAACTCTTTGGTTTTTTTTTTGTTTTATAATTTCATTATAGAGCCAAAATACAGCATTTATACTTCGGACTCTCAAAAATTTGTAAATCCACTCGTTGTGTGTAAAAACACTTATAATAAGCATTTTTGTGGATGCAATGCTGAAGAAAGGTTTTGCCAGATTTTGTCAAATAGCACTTAAATATAAAATTATGACAATAATACTGCTATGCTTTTTAGTAATAGTCATACTCAGATTACTTTATATCTCCAAATGTAGATAAACCGTCTTTCTATTTGGCATCCTTTTTGTCAAAATTGCTGCCCATGTATTTTGTGGGATCTGTGGTTTCAAACACAAATGCTACCCTGCCATCAGGACAAATGATCAGTTATCTCAAGGTAACATCTAAATGTGGTCTGGATGAGTCTGCCCAAATAAGTATAGCTGCCCACAGTGGCACTATTAATAAGAAAACTATGGTTAAGTACTGATCCCACACACTCTTCTTTCTTGAGCTTTGTTATTTGGGTTTTTTTAAGCTTCTCTATTGTTTTTATTCAACTGCTTTTCAAATTGTAGCAATTAGTGTCCACTGATTGCATTTAAGTTAGTTGTGAATTAACCATGTGTTAAATCTGTGGACACCTGGATGACACGCTATGTTATGAAACCGTGGTTAAAGGTAGAAACACACAAATGATACATTTTAATGTTCCCTGCTACCTAGTCTGAGTACTAGACTTCTTTAAACTTACGAAAGAATAATGATAAATTTTTTAATGCTTCTAATTTAAAATTAAATGCTTAAAGTAAAAGTAGAAAATACATTGGGGAAAATAATTTTATAGACATATAATGCAGATCATGACATCATATTTCAGGTATAACTTTTGTACCGCTTATATAGATATATGATTGAACATCTAGCATTTAAGGGCTGAATTTACACATTTAGATCAATAAATGGCTTGCAGTGACAGAAACTGAGTCATTACTAAATGCTTATTTGAAGCCACAAAACAAAACATTTATTTCACGATCATGGTAGGAGCACTTATAGGGTAAAATACTTTTTTGTGACTATTTTATTCTTGCTTTTCCCTGAAAATACATCATGTTAATTTTTTTGGAATTTTAGTGGAACTATCCAGACTGCTGAAATCATATAGGATATTGAATTCTGAAGTTTGTTACAGGTATTTATACATTAGCTCAATTCAATATATAAATTATGTATTATCATTATTTGTATCATTATCATTTGATGTATATTAATGAGTCGTTGCACATTTTCTTGAAATATTTTCAGGACATCAATTCTTCCTTTACTATAAAGAAACTGAGTGCTTTTATAACACTAACTTCATTTTTTAAACAAAGCTTTGGTTATACAGTAACTAAACAAATAGACTGCAAATTTTGTCAAGATTTCTCCCAGATTATAAACCATATACCTTCAAAAAAACAATACATGAATGTTCTCACATACACCAATGTATTTGCTATACCTCATACTCCACTTCTATCAATTGTACATCTTCAAACAATTGTTTACTTCAATTTCACTAGTAATGATCTTTTGAATACTCTCACCACTGTGTAGGAAAATGACACAATCTGAAAAAACTTTCTTTACAGAAATGATCTGGTTTATCCTCCTTTTTTTTTTTCTTAAATAAGAGATACACAAAACCAGTTAAAGGTATGCATATCATTTATGTTCCACTCACAGTAGGCTTTATTTGGAAGAATTCTACCTTCAGATAAAAATTCTTATAATTACAGAAGGGGATGTCCAGAAAGAAAGTCAATACTTCTTTTGGCTCAATTAAAAAACACGACAAACTAACCAATCAACCAACAAAACCTCCCACCCCTCAGAAAAAAAAATGCTCAAAACATCTACATTAATCTTTATGCTTCTTACAAAAATAATTGATTGAGGTATACTGCACCTCTCCCATTCCATAGTAGATGGGATTTGAGATAACTAAATGGGATTGAGATTTGAGATGGGATTTGAGATAACTAAATATATAGAAAATATATTCTGTAACATGTTTAAGCTGTCATACCTATGAAAGCATCTAACTCAGCTCTACATATTGATTCTCTAGGCATATAGATTTAGGATGTTTTTTAGGATCTGGCATTTGTGCATGTGGATCAAAAGTTATGTAAATTAGGTTATTTATGTTAATTGTACCCTTACAAAGTAGTCTACTGTAGTAATCAAATAGTGACAAAAAATTAGACAGTAAATTAAGGATGAAAGCAGCATAGGTTTTATCATTTCACGTGCAGCAAATGTAGCGCAGTGCTTTTCACATCACTTTAAGAAATATTATACCACTGCATCTCTTTAAAAATTGTACTTGGGCATGCAGATATGAATTCCTAAATTCCTCTGACACACTTGCAAAGTAAAGCTCATTTACAATATGCTTCATACATTGTAAGAATGATGTACTGTGGTTATAATAAAAGCACTGTTGTAACAAAAATAATATGTCTCCTGTTAGACCAGCTGATACCCATGGGAAAACAGGAGAGATCTTGGGAGCAGACCTTCCTTTAAGTTGAAAAAGCAATCTTCAACGCTAGATCTTCAAGGCTGAGAAGAGCTGCTTCAATTTTAACTACTGTCAATGGATTAATAGGGGTTAGTGCTTTAGGGAATACAATATAGTGAATTTCAAAGGTATAGCTTTTCCGGATTTTTGAAAGCCCATCACAACCTTTAAAATAATATATCTTTCAGAATATACCATTCATGCCCTCCATAGAAAAAAAGGACATAGTTCTGTTAGATTGTCTTGGCTAACCCTGATAACCATACACAACCTTTGTAAACATACTAAAAGCCCCATCGTGTACAAAGTTAATTAGTACTTCTCCTGAAGACTGTTTCAGGACCTGGTACAGACAGTAACAATAACATGAAAGTCCTTGTTAAGGACTCTACTTCAGTGCTGTGAAGATGGATAGGACACAGTCAAGTTTTTGCTGTGTATGAACAAAACACGTACATGAAAAGAAAAAACCTGCTTATGTCAATGTATAATTTTCATGCAAGTGTTATGCCTATGCACTCTCTATCCTCTTTTCAATACACATTCAGAAAGGGCAAGTTCTCTAAGATGGACTTTATATGTCTCAATATTACCTCTTGAGGAACTTTGCTACTCTGCTATTTTGACAATGGTAGAAATAAAAAATCATAAAATTAGTGTGGAATCAGAACAGAACTTTCTAAAATGAAATCAAGGTGCTTTTCATAATAATAAAGTACAAAAAAAAGAAAAAACCCATAGGTTGCATACCTACTTCTTGCTTAGAAGCTTTTATTTAGAATGGTGCAGTTGAAAGAAAAACCTCCTAAAATGTTTGAATTTCAAAAGAACTTTCAATTGCTGCTTGGACACCGAAGTTCAAAGATGTACCATGCCTCTGACTTTTTGTCCAGGTTTCTTGACCAGAATGAAAAAAGTAAAAGAAAGTTCGCAGCTCATTTTATTAAACTAATATACACGATGTTCTAATATCAGATTGGAAGATATATTGAATTGCAAAGGGCTTTTAGACACATTATTTCATTATGTTTCTCACCTATCCATAATTAGGCAGAAGATCCGCATCATCCTGAAAACATTTTGACAGTATACATAATTCAAATCAAATATTTTAGTGCACATTTCATAATCAGCAGTACTTCTACTTGCTAGGCAGAATAAAAAAGTTAATGCCTTTGATGCATATATGCATTTTTTCAGAGTTGAAACTTTCTATCAGCTCAGGATGGCTTCAACACTTGAATATGAGGCACCTGAATGCCAGTCCCTTCACAGCAAGGTCACATAGCACTTAAAATCAATAGTCATATAAACCCATACTTCACTATTCTACAAGAGGCAGCTCTCAAAGCCATGACTGGCAAATCAGCTCTCTGACCCGACCTTTCTAGAAATTTCCCTATCTCCCTGAACTTTAAAACCATTTCTACAAACATATGACACTTTCTAAGGACTGAGATAAGAAGATGACTTCATACTCTTCCTGACCTTTCTCCATGCATTCCTACAATCTGGATCTGAGACTCAAAGGCAGGTTTCTTGAGATATCCCTGGGCTGACTTGTCTTGGTATATCCTGCTGATGTCACAGGACTTTCTAGAAGGCAATATTGGGATCTGTCTGACACATGCACTTTGTCCCAGGCTTCAGTCCACCATCACGACAGTGCACGAGAGAGCACGTTGACACATCCAGGTTAAAAGAGAGCTAAGTCCCAAACCTTGTACCATGAGTACAAGATGACTTTTGAAACATATAATATGTTGGTCTCAGAGCTAACATATCATGTAGACCATTGTATCCAGGGGTTATTTGCAGAGCAGAAACAGACACCTCTGATGTGAGGACTGATGATGCAGGCACACGCTCCAAAAATTTCAGCTTTTCCTCACTGGCACTTGGGATCATACTAGGTGAAATAAAAAGAGCACCTATTCCAAGATAATCAGTTCCTCAAAAAAGGGTGGAAAAGTTTCATTCTCTGTGTGACCACTTCATTGTAGATTATAAGAAACATGGCATGATCTCATCACTTTAAGGAAATTTTAGGAAAATGTCTCTGAAACTGAAATGCTAATGCAAAAGAAAAGACATTAAGAATAAATGGGTTCTTAAGAGACTTGTAGGTGTTCATTTCTGCTGTAAACAGGCATGTTTAGGGTCCAAAATTGGAAGTCAGTCAAATAATTTTCTCTTGACAGAAATTATCTTCAAGAAATCTCACAAAATATAATAGTCCCTCAATTTAATAATTAAAACCATTCCAAAAATCACCATATATTTAAGGTGTTCTTTTTCCTCAGACAAATCACTTTTGAGAGAAAAGATGTTGACCTTAACAGAAAAACTTGACCCAATAAAATAACTAATTTACAATAATTAACAGCTCTACACTCGTAAGATGTTCCAGTGCCAAAAGTTAAGAACTTAAACTAAAACCTGCTAAAATTAGACCAAAAAAAAAAAGTATGATTAGATGGTGAAAAGGGTTGCTGGTCAATTTATGTCAGTAAAGAGTCACAACATATCTATATCTCATTAATCTGAGTTGGTGGAACTCTAGTGCCCAACCAAAACAAACATTAGGACAAGTCACTCTGTTTTCCATGTTTTGTAAGAACCCTAATGGGTTTCGAAGACAAATCCTGTTTTCTGAGAATTCAGTACAGATGGGGACTCTGCTGACATACTACACCGCTAATACTATAAAGGTAGATTTGCACTAAAGACAGGTTTCTGATGGAAGATCTGATTTGATAAGAGCACCGTGGCTCAGAGACATAAGCCTTTTTTTTCTTAAATAGAAGCCTGAAATGAGAATTTCCACTGTCATTCACAGATTAGAAAACATACATTGTCGGAAGAACACATGTTAATTAAGATGCTCATAGCTCTAAGGCTCACATGAAATTCTTATAATGAGTTTCCCTTGGTGTGTTATTGTATGACAATATGCTGGACGCAGGATAGATACTGACAAGTGAATCCACCCAGCAGAAATACCCATTTACTGTGCTATATAGCATACAGGATTATCTTTCAGACTTTAGTGTTCTTAATAGCAAAATCAAGCTGTTTGATGCTTCAACATCTTCCACCACAGCATTATTTAGAATTAGAAGTGTTATAGTATGCTAACTATGGTAACAAATCTAACTTTATACATAATAAAGCCTTTTCACAGCTTAAATGAGAACAAACTTATTGAATATTGTTTTGGTTCATTTAAAATGTATTTTTTATTCTGCACCATTGCAATCATTCAGATATTCAACTGTTACAACACTGCCTGCCAGTTGTGTACTGAATGTGCAGAAAGCTGAAAAAGTGTGAGTACACTGAGGGACAAAAAAAAAATCATAGTCAATCAGTACACTGCTTGGACTTGGTGGAGATTTTTGTTATGCTTGCAAGTGTTATATTTTATTTATAATGAATTTACATTTTTTCTTTTACTGAATACATTACTTCTTCATGTGCCAATCTCTTATTTTTACTGACCACAAATTAAAAACATTCATATGTCTGACAAATAAAGTGAAGGAGAGACATGTTTCTTTTTTCCTTTTCAGCAAAGAAGGCAAAACATTTCACAATGTATTAAGATTGAGATTAACATTTAAAGCTTACTTTTGGAAATTCTTATTACTTCAGCATAGGGGTTCTATAATTTAACTACATTCTTTAAATCTGTGTAGTTTAGCCCTTCACATACATAATATTTCAAAAAACCATACATTCTGAAACAAACTTCATTTCAAATATGAAACTTTAAATTTTTTGTTCTACATTTCTTGAGGCATGTCTGGTTTTCTCATATTTTTGTCTCCACTTTTTTTTGTTTCAGCAAAGATTGGTGCATAACCTAAGTTCCCCTAATGTTTTGTTCTTGTTGAAGTTTTGCTGAAAAGTTACAGGGAGAAAAGGATTCCATTAGCTCTATTCCATTCAGCTTCATTGGGTTTCATGTCTCTGATTTGGATCTCAACTCAATCTGTTTTTGTTCCAACATGATCTATGCTTTTGCTGTTGATAATCGCCAAGTTGCTGCACTGTGTGTTTCCATGCATGGTTCTGCATGTCTTCCAGTACATCTCTAATGATAAATGTATATTTACATTGATAAGCGTTTGCATGGGTATGCAAGACTGCACACAAAGAGTAATTATTGTATAAATATATCAAAAATCATAGCGATGAAACACCTTTCTCCTTCTTTTGGTGAAATAATTTCTTCCTCTTCATGTGGTATTCATCTGAGCACTTTCTCCTGGTGTGCTGGTTTCTAATCTTCAACCTACACTCTCATTCAAGAGCTGTAAATTGCATGTCACTTGTCTCAGTGTTTTGTTCTTTTAATAATCTTATATTATATAATTTATCCCAAACTTGCAGTTTCAAATTCTCTGTGATGATGTACTTCTGAGAAGAGTTTGTTGTAGAACAACAGTATTAAGAAAAAAAAGAAGACAGAAAATAAGAGGGGAAGAGAAAAAAAATTCTCTTATAATGCCTTCAGTCAAATGAAATTAATCTTCCCCAATTTGTTTCAGTCTCTGGGAAAAATCTCATTAAATTGCACATCAGTGTGTTTTCAGTGATGATGTACTATTTAATCTTCCTTTTTCTTCAATAGAAATTTGACTAATTTTTTTTTTAAATTTGAAAACAAACAGCAGAAGGAAATTTGCAATTTCATTTGGATCTTACCTCAAATAATTGAAAAAGCCCTAGAGAAGAAATACGTATTTTTTGTAGTTAACTCAGTTCCTGAGTTTCAAGCTCTTACCACATTTTTTAAAGCCATGAACTGCAGCATTTCATGTAGTTCTTCAACAGGAGTTTGTCAGGAAGAGAAGTTCCAAATCCACAGTGGAATAAGAGAGGTGCCTCCCATGGGCTTTGCTTTATTGAAAAATGAAAAGAACTCCAGACTTTTCCTGCATATGAAAGCACACACTGTCCCCAGCTCAGTGAGGTTTTTGAGAAAAAAATTTAAATTTAATCATGTAGTGTGGTGGTGGCTTGGCCTGAGGATGGGCCAGCCACCTAAAGTCTCCCCCTCAGTTGTAATGTTGAGGAAGGTCTCTCCCCCTCCAAGCCCTGTTTTGGTACATTCCCCTGTTTGGTTTAGTCCTGTCAATCTGTGTTCTGTATATGGTTATGTTCTGGAGAGTTCTCCCTCACTCGGTGCCTCGTTGGCCCTGTCCCCCTGCTCCTCCCCTCACCTTCCCTCATTGGTTTGTGTACTGTAGTCCCGCCTTTCTCTCCTCCCTCTTGCCCTCGTGTTACTGGTCCGTGGTGTTCTCTCCACCTCTGTTTAGTTCTGTATATAATCCTGTGGACGCCTGTGCTCGGGGCTCTTCTGCCCCGGGTCCCCGGGAAATAAATCTGTTGCTCTCTCAGAAGAGTCCGCCTCCAACTCTTTACCCCCATCTTAAGGCGTTGGATGTGCGAGTGCCTGTGCTACCACTTGTGCTGGTGGGATTAGCGGGGAAGGCACAGCCCTGCTCCTCTCCCGCGGCTACCGCACACTGCGCCGAGGCACTGCCGGACACAGGAGCGCTTTCGGGAAGGTTGCGGCAATTACCATCTGAGCACACTGCAACAATGTAGTTCCCTAATAAGAGTACTTGTGCTAGGTATATATAGAATTGGGCCAAATGATACCACCTTTTCCTCAGAAACTCTCTATTCTGATTTTTTCCTCCTTCTTGCCCCCCCATTTAAACTAGATCATGTATAAAGAATTTCAGAATTACAAATGACAACGTTAAAGAGATTCTCTCAGACAAGTGTCCATTCAAGCAACTTTGAATGCAGAAACCTTTCATAAAGACATCTGACTTTGTACCAAAGGTTGATTGCTTTCCTCTTAGAGTACTCTCGTGGAAGCAATACTGAAGGAGAAATATTTTCTCCGTTATTATAGAGCAAAAATTAAACACCACTTTTTCTGAAATTGCTCAGGAACTATCCTTTCTGCTAAAAGGCAACAGGTAACTAACACATGTAAGGGTGATTAAACAATTGAATGAGGAAGAGGTATTTTCCCTGTTACCTGCTGAGAAGTCTGGCTTTTTTGGATCCTGAGAGGACCTCTCAGGAGAGCCTTCTGCAAACTTCTTTCCTACCATGGACTGTAGTCCTTCAGGGTTATTTACAGGGAGTCTTGGGAAGCAGGGATAGATGGATATAACAGAAAGCAGAATGTGAACTGTGGGACGCATTTATGAAGAAAGAACTGAGGAAAAGAAGCCCTGCTTTGCAAAAAAAATCAACCAACATTTTGATGCTTCTGCTGTATAGGAGGTTAACTGAGAGGCTCTGTGCAGGTTTTTGAAAGCAAGGCACAGACCAGCAGCAAGTCTTTCACTAGGGGGTGTGAGATATGCGTTCATATGTACTCAGCCACAGTCGCTTGAAAATGCATCTGCAAGCCTGTGCCTGCCTCTTCTGCAATAACTGACCCGGAGCAGCGTAATCCAATAGTAATGAACAGATTTCATGATTCTTGATTCCATTGTTCTGTGGACATTCTTGACTCCATTGTTTGCTATCTCTCACCCAGTCGGAAAACCACTAGTTATTTCATAGAGTCATAAAATGGTTTGGATTGGAAAGGAACCTTAAAGATCACATAATTACAACTCTGCCATGGGCAGGGGCACCTTCCACTAGACCAGGTTGCTCAAAGCCCCATCCAGCCTGGGCTTGAACACTTCCGAGGATAGGGCATCCACAACTCTGGGCAACCTGTTCCAGAGTCTCACCAACCTCAGAGTAAAGAATTTCTTTCTACTGTCTAATCTAAACCTACTCTCTTTCAATCTAAATTCTTCTTCTTTCAGAGGATGATGGTTAATCCCGTAGATCAAGTGCTAGAGAGTGGTACCAGAAATATAAAAGCAAATATTATTACTTTATTGGTGCAGCTGGAGTCTACTTCCTCTTATCAAACCTGTTATTTCCAATTTATCTATTGAAAAAACATGGTGTTAAAACATCCATAATGTTATAACACAATTCAACAAGGAAAACAAGAGAAGTTTTGAAACTATGATCATTTACTTTGTGTTAAACAATAAGTATAGCAGTCTAAGAAATTTAAACAAAGCATGAAATGAAGAGATCAACTGAGTATAAAAGCCTAACAGTGGATGCTCTAAAGAATTCTTACAAGTACTAAAAAACCCTCATATATTTAAATATGCTATTGCAAACAACTGTTTGAACAAATGTGAAAAATTCCTACTACTGAATCCTTCTCTGTTCACAAAGAACTGAAAAAAAAAAGTACAAATGTATCAAAGAAAACCTGAGCAAGGAACAGTTCCTCAGATTATTAGCAAGGAATAGCTGATTGTCATTGTTTGCTTCATTATTCTTTGAAATTCTGGGAATTCCAGTAAGATTTTATCTGAAAACAATATGCTGTTGGAAGAGGTCAGGTACATATGAAGACATGTATAAATTTTATCATCACTAATTCACATAATAACATACTTCTTTGCAAATTTCTCTTATAGGTAGGGCCGGTAGTGCAGTGATATAAGATATTCCTTCAAAAGCTGAAGTCTCTGAAATGTCTCTTGTTACTCTGTGTCTGTCTATCTATATATCTATCCAGGCAATCATATGACACTTTCAAAATACAGGCCACAGCCTGTAGCTTCCTATTTATATTGCCTGCCTGATAATCTTTCATATCAAAGTAGGAGTGTTTCTCAAAGACTGACAGATTAGATCCAATATTGACACTGACTGTTGCAAAAATGAGAAGGGAAAAATGGTAGGTGGGAGAAGGCATTGTCCTTAATCATTCAAAAATGATGGGAAAATTCTGATTATGATGATGACAGGGAATGTACCCTAAATGAATGAATCATTTGCAAACACTTTCTAAATTATGCTCTCCATGTCCAAAGTAAAGTGACTGGTATGATACATCGCCTGTACACTTGTCTTCCTACTATAGAAGGCTAATTCTTTTGACATATCCCTTCCTCCAAGAAAATATTTATTAAGAAGATATCAGAAATATTTTTCACAATAACAGTCAGACTTGAAATTCACTGAATATTGTAGAGAGCAGAAAACATATTCCGTTTGGATATCCATTGGGAGAAACAGCACTGTGAAAATTGTGAGGAAAGACCTGGCTTTTGATGCAGGAACGCAAGTTTGTCATTCAAGAAATTTACCACTCAGTTCTGTTCACCTATCCAATTCCCAAGCATTGCATTATCAGCTCCGTAAAAGTCATTTCCTAATGTGTGGTTTAACTACCAAAGAGAATGCATTAAGCACTTTATTGTGTTTAGAGAGCATTCATAGCACAATGCATGCAGAGTATAGTACTAGCCTATTCTCTGCCAACTGCTTATCAACTGGCAAGTAAAAAAAAGAAAATTAAAAATATTCACCCACATTAAAACTATGATGTTCATTTCCAGAAATTAAAAAAATAAAGATTTCATTAGAAATATTGTTTAATATTTCACTCACAGGTAATTTCACTATATGCATTCAACATAATATGAGTTTCAGCTGCAAAAGGAACAAAAAAATTCATGTGAAAACCTGTCTTGTGATAACTCCATTTGATTCATAACTGAGAAGATTTGTAGCTGCTATGGTCTTAACTGCTGCTGCAATAGATCATAGAATCATAGAATGGTTAGGGTTAGAAGGGACCTTACAGATCATCTAGTTCCAACCCCTCTGCCATGGGCAGGGACACCTTCCACTAGACCAGGTTACTTGGAGCCCCATCCAGCCTGGTCCTGAACACTTCCAGGGATGGGGCATCCACACAGTAAAGAATTTCTTCCTAATATCTTATCTAAACCTATTCTTCTTCCTCTTAAAGTGATTTCCCCTTGTCCTGTCACTATATGCTGTTGTCAAAAGTCCCTCTCCAGCTTTCTTGTCAGCCCCCTTTAGTTATGGGAAGACTTCTCTAAGGTCTCCCTTGAGCCTTCTTCAGGCTGAACAATCTCAACTCCCTCAGCTGATCTTCATAGAGAGGTGCTCCAGTCCTGTATCAATTTAGTGCCTCTTAATGAATTCATTCCAACAGGTCCACATCTTTCATGTGTTGGGGACCCCAAAGCTGGACACAGAACTCCAGGTAGGGTCTCACAAGGGCAGAGAAGAGAGAGAGAATCACCTGCCTTGGCCTGCTGGTCACACTTCTTTTCATGCAGCCCAGTATGGTGGTGGCCTTCTGGGCTGCACGCACACATTGCCAAGACATATTGAGCTTTTCCCCTATAAACACTCACAAGTTTTTCTCCACAGGACTAATCTCAATGAATAGTCCTTGCAGCTTGTGCTTGTGCTTGTGCTTGTCCTGATGTATTTCCTTCATATACAACCAAAGAATTTCAACCTTGCATAATTCATTTTGTTATGTGCTGTTGACCTGTGTATGCACAGTATTCTCATCTCAGAAGAGGTTTCAATTTCCTCACCTCAGTAACCTGCATGGCACCCAGAAATGTCTGTGAGAAAAAAATTGAAACAAAGATCAAAGACCTTAAAGCCATTTACCTTGTTCATTCAGTCTCACAGACTCAGTTTCATGGATGTTTGAGAAGAGCTTATCTCACTTTTCACAGACTCTTGAGACTCTTGGCACAATTTCTAATTCTGTGTTCTTTTTATTAAGATTAAGGTTTGTTTAGTCAGCTCTACTTTGAGATTATACAAAATATGACACCCAAATTAATTTCAGTCTTGTCAGATTTTGGAAACACAACATTTTTCCCAACATCACTCACTCACTCACTCACTCACTCACTCACTCACTCACTCACTCACTCATTTACACAAACAAACAAATATTAAGCTTACATATGTGTGAACTAGTTCAGGATGAAGTGACAATATGATAGGGATTGCCACAGGAAAAAAGTATAGTAATAATCACATTTTCTTCTAAAATGCTCTGAATGAAACACTTTCTAAACGACCATCTGTGCTCCATTGTCATAAAAATTAATTAAACACAGGAAAGGTATTTAAAAAAATTAAAACATGAATCTCCAGAGAACTGCAAAGCATAAACAATTATTGTCTACAGAAAGAGCTGTAAAAATGCAAAATCTCCCTCAACAAGCCAAGGAGGAAGGTTTTCGAATGAAGTTGTCCTTTTATGTCTAATTAAACACATACTATGTATTATTGCACAATTTCAGGTAAGTACTCTCATGGCTAGTTCTTGCAAAGGATAAATTGTGCAATAAAACACAAGCACTGGAACATAACTGAAATTTTTCTTAATATCAGTGGACTAGGTATGACTTCCTATAAAATTTTATTTCATTACATTTATAGGAAAAAGTTCATGCTTATTGTACGTAATAACTGACCATTACAAAGTAAGGAAAATAACGTTTTCAACACGCATTATAAGCATGTTTTCCAAAAATGAAATTCTCCAAAATGTAATTGTTTAGACTGATCTTTCACTTTCTGGTAGCAGCAGCAGAAAATAAAAATGTGCAGCCCAAATAAAATATCAAAAGAATTATATAATTTACTTTTTTTCATCAAGGACTCTTTAGAGTACATACTAAGAGGTTTCGTAGATTCTTCTAGAAGAAAATAATGCAATTAGAAATTGTAATTTTTGAAAAGATGATGGATCTAGTTGAAAAGTCTGGTTTCAGGTAAAAAGACAAACCTTCTCCTTCAAAGCTGTTCATGAGCTTCACTTCAGCAGTAAAGTGAAAAGTCTCGACCAGCTTTCAGCAACTACTTTTTCCCTCAGATGCATTTTATGTTGACTTTTTTTTAATCTGAAGTAAAAAATAAATACTGCAAAAAGGAACATTGCATCTAAATGACAAGTTTCACAGGAAAATTAAGCATTCAAAACAGCATTCATCCATTTATGTTGTTTTTCCATGAGATGAAAACTCTTTGGAACTTCAAAGGAATGGCATTCAATTCTATTACATTAGAGATGATGTTAATATATTGTTAAGATTCTAGAAGCAGAATCCTTTCTTGACAAGCTGCTTGTATGCTGACAGACCTTGCCTTGACAAAAACAAATGTCCCATTTTATGCAACATATAGCTAAGAGATTTTCTATATTTCAAGAGAATAATAGTATTGCCTTTAACTGAAAACAAAAAATGCCTCATGACTAAAGCAAAGCACAAGAAACAAAGTCTGCTGAATAAAGCAAAGTGAAGAAAAGGAATTAAAACAAATCCAACCAGGAAAGCTGAAACAGGTTTATGGACCAGTTAACTTTTCAGCAGATATCAAGTGGTACTATTAATTTTCCTTGTTGCACCTCACTTGACATTGCCAGAGAAAAACATAGGGCCTGAAGAAAGTTCCCATACATAACTTCCAAAGTAAGCGTTTCTTAAGTGAACTTTCCTTCCCTCCACCCACTGCTTTAATCCTCCTTAAGCATTTTCTATGCTTTTCTTCAGTATATACATAAATTCTAATGACTTTCTTTTTTTTGCATTAATCTTCTTTGTCAAATTGAAGTTCTCAAAATCTCATCCCTTTTAACACTTACATGGTTATAGAATTGTTACAATATAATCTGAATTACTGGGAAAGATAATAAAAAATATTCTAGCATTCACAACATATCATAGTCAATGGACAAATTTCCTAAAACATAGACTTACTCCATTTACAATAAAGCGACTTTATTGTATCTGTTGGTCAGGTGTCTTATGTTAGGGAAGGATTTATCAATAAATCTTGTCTACTTGGAGCTCCACATGATTCTTCGCAGGTGTTCAAAATCCTTCAGAGCCTCCTAGGGAAATTACCAAAACACTGGGCAGAAGAGAAGATCCTGGGATAAATATGTAATTAGGAGGTAAGTCAAAGACAGTAGGAAAACTGTCTTTATTCTAGATGATGGCCTTTGACAGTTCACTGTGTTAAGACTTCTATTGTTCAACATATTCCTAAACAATTTAGGTAAATGAATGAAAAATGAGGGAACATGATAAAAGTAAATGCTTGTTATGAAGAATTGGAAAAAATAAATCATGAAATTGACTGACTTGGTAGATGAGATGGTACGTAAATAAAGCTACACTCATGGGGAAAAACAGTTCTAACTTCATATATTAAACAATGGACTCTGAGATAACTGGTTTTAATCAGAAATGAAATCATAATAAGCTTGATTAATAAAGATGATTGGACCTGAAACAAATCCAAAATAAATCCTTTAATTTTGCATAGGGGTTTTTTAATTATCTGAGTGATAGGAATTGAATTTAAATTCCAACTACTTCACTTCCTTTTGGTTTTTCTGCCTAATAGGTGTGTTAAGAAAATGTGTTTTCCCAAACGACTTCACACTAACAACAGCCCAAAGGATTGCTCATAAAAACATGATCAGGCTTTAAGTTTCTGTGTGCCACTACAGTAGAACTGTCAGCTGACATTGATACAAAGTACTTGAACAGATACTGGAATTCTAGGTTCTGCACAGAATTATAGCTACTAAAACATTATACATGTAGGTTAAGGATAATTTGTCTGAAAACAAAATGCCTAAACTGGAAATGTATCTACAAGCCAATAGCACCTTAACTGTGAGCACAGCATGTTAATGATGAAGCCATTATTGCATGCCATGTTTGGAATGTTTTGGAATCCAGCGAAACAGTTACCTGAATTTACTTTCTCTTTTTTGCCTTTAGCCTTTTCTGTTTCTTGTTTTTACACATGTTTCTGTATGGCTACCAGGGATATTTCCACAGAACAAAGCAGTTTCTCAGCATTTTGAAAGGCTGAACCCCAGGCAACCCTTCACACAGCTGGTGTCAGGAGTACTTTTCTCTATGCCTTACAATCTACTTCTGGCGATCATTTAGTGAGGAAGAAGTCAGTACAGACCACATGAATTAGAGACCTGATATGACAGAAGCAATGCTTTGCAAATGTGAAACACAGAATGCCTTTTTACTGCAACATGTTCTATGAAAGCTGGCTTCCACTTTAGTTAACCCTGCCACTGCCTCTGATGATCAGGATTATGAATGCCAGATTAAAGTCACAGTCAATAACATATCTGAAAAGAAATATTGTGGGTTATTACCTATCCAAAAAAGGAGATGGTAATTAGGGGCTGAGATTCAGTTCTGACTTCAGGTCACCTCAGAGAACAGTTGCATTAGTGTCTTCTTTCATTTGTTGGAAAGAGACAGCCTCTCAGATTTTTATCTTGACTAACATTTGACTGCTACTGAAAAAGAAAGTGTGCTTGAACAACAGGGATTCTATGTTTTGCTTCACTGATACAAACTGTTTTGCATAACATACCCATATCAGCCTTTCATTCTCTTGCTCTTGGGAGTCAATGCATTAACCTGTACTTGCTTTACTTTAATATGAACAGGAACCATAGCTGTTTTAATTCAGGAAGACCACTGAGATTATTGTCTTTAAACAACTAAGGGGGACTAATATGCCATTTTTGGATAAGGCAGAAAATAATCACTTTTGATACGTATTTATAGTTCCAGTAGCAAATAACCTTGACTACTGTAGGAGGAATACTTGATTAAATCAGCACTCATATAAGTAATGCACGACATGTAAAACATAGTTAAAAGGTAGGCTCTGTTTAAACCGATACTCCCCAGAGTGAAAATAAATTCACAAAAAGAATAGCATATATAAACAAACACAAGAATTGGTATTAGGACTGACTTGCTAACTTCAGAATATACTCCAATGACCTAAGTGACATGACTGATGAGTTTAAGTTGGCAGCAGTTGTTTAGAATGACAAGTAGGAGACCAGGGTTAGTATTCACAAGTTGTTGAAGTTCAAAGAGATTTGGAAATAATGACAGTGTACCTTGTCACAAGAAGATCTTGTAAAATCAGCAGTGTTCATAGAAGATGGAGTGCATAATAATAGATGTACGAATACAATCATAACATTCAGCCTTTGTCCATGATGTTCGTTTAAAAAGAACAGATATGTAACTAGTTACACCTTTCTTCATTTAATATTTGCTTACTGTGTAATAAAAGCATTCATCAATGAATCTTCAGACAGTTGTCCAAGAACATCTTACAAAGCATAATATTTTTGCAAAATTTTCTTCACTACTGCAAAATTAATATGCAATGTATTGCTTTAACCATAGACATGTATTACTTTACCCATAGATATCTTCTATTATAAAAATTGATGTTATGTGACATAATGAGGCACTCTATCTCTCTGGCTGACATGGTCTCTAAAATCGGGGTACTTCATGTTTACAATATTGCTATCAGATGTGTTGAGATGTTCCTTCCAGTAGAATTAAACAGATAGGTTATGGGAGTCTGGTGAGACACTTGAAGAGTGACAAGAACTTTGTCTCATGCTTTTTGCTAGAATTTGAGGGTACCAACAATGTGAGAAAATGTGACTGTTAAATACAATTCCAAAATGACATTAAGATTCAGTGCTTTAAGTCAACAGTGCTAAGTAGAAACAACCAGGCAATGACAACACAGAGAACTGCTCTGGGCTGCTTCATCTAACAGACTCAAAATTTGTAGTGTGACATTCAGAGTCATGAACATCACGTGGCAGAGGACTGCCAGTGCCTGTATTCTGAATACTATCTTCTGCTAATGTTGGAAGCCCTCAAAGAAATCTTGTATTAAAACCAATACTGGTTGGTGTTTTAGTCTACAATAAGCTACAAACACTGAGTTTAACAAATTACGACAGATGACAATCTCTATATATATAAACCAGGAATACTGACAGGTTAGTAAACTCTACCAGACATGAAATGTAAAGGCATTTCAGTCACCTCAAGATAGTTTCAATTTACTTAGGTATTGTTTTCCCAGGTCAGTGTTGACTGAATACAGAAATCACTATGTTTTTAATGTCAACAATGTGAGAAAACTACTTTTATTATTCATTAATCATAACTAATTTTTGTCTGTTGGTTATGACCACCAAACTGGACAATAGAATTCTAAAAATATATGCTAAGTCAGTGAAAAATTCTCTTTTGTTAGAGTATGTTAAATGTCAATTTTCACTTAGCCTGAAGCAGTATAAATCCATCTTAGATGGCAATATAAAACTGAGAGCCAGGTCCATATTTTCTTTGGTCATTTAGTCCTAATAGTGTTTTACAGGTGTTTGGGTTTGGGTGGTGTTGAATGCTTTATACTGAAAATAAGGACTGACTGTAGACACAGCTAATTTGTAGTATAGAAAAGTAGGGAAATTATCTGACTTAAAAATTTCCAAGATCCATAAGAAATTACTCAAAATACAGCAATATTTCTTTTCCTAAACTGTACAGGACTATGTTCATGCTCACATATGGAGAAGCATATACTATAAATTCATTCAAATGATGAATCAAAATTTTTATACCTTTGCATATAAAATGATAAAGTGAGAATTTATGAATATGACATTAAGTTCCAATAAGTCCTGTATTCAGAAATGCCCATCCAAAACTCATGAAAGCAAAATGTCATGGCTGCAGTGATTTCCTTGAGCTCTTTCATTAAGGTAGAAGGAAAAGCCATGATTAATGAAAGAAAAGCAAGATACTCCCTGGAACTGCTGCCTCATTGTAGTTGCAGCATACATCTGTACATAGTGCTCCTGTGACATTTAATTCTAAACTAGTAATCACCACAAATGGGTGATATAAAAGTCTTTGCATACCTTTTCCTTACTTACATTGATACATCCTAAACTCTCCAGTTTTGGGAAATCTGCTTTCCTAATGCAAGACAGAATATTTGCTACCTGCAACCAAAGTTTTTGAGAAATAGACAAAAACAAATTTTAATTTTTCATCTATACAGTATTTTCCTCTTTAATCATGAATCATCAGCACTCATGCTCAGAAACTCTCTTACAAAATCAGAGACATACTTTTCTTCAGGAGCAATTTTCCCAGATGCATGAAAGCGTATTTCAGGTGATGTGACAATTTTTCTGAAGCAGCATCAGTTTGCTTTGACTAGTGAGTCATCTGGATCCATATCTTTGTCTACATGCCCAATTTTCAAATAACTAGATAAAACACAATTCTTAAAATATACAAATAACATTCCATTAGGGTCCATTAGGCTGCCCAGAACATCTAGTCACATAATCTTTCCCACTGGTAGAAGATAGCCTCATTAAGATACAATAAGCAGAAAATTACACCTTTAAAAGTTTAGGCTTTGTGAGACAAAAAGACTTGCCTGCAAATTTTGGCACTAATTGAGAATTCCTGTTCAACTGTCCTTGGCAGATTCTATCTGATAAACCACAACTGAGCTAAGAGTTATAAGAACTGAAGTACAAATAGTTTTCACTCTTCTTTTCTTTTTGTGCATGAGAAGCAGAGAACTTGTAAGTAGTTAAATGTGTATGTACAAGTATGGAGAAATAGAGCCATCCAGGATCTCTCCAGGACCTATCAATCTCTTCAGCTAACTACATTTCATAGTGTCCTTTTAAGTTAAGTATTTTAAAATTATTATTATTATTATGAATGATAAAGCAATCAGTCCACTCGTACTAAATTTTTCAAAATATTATCTACTACTCTTCAAACTGAAGAAGAAAACCAATACATGATAATTATAAAAACAGAGTGGAAGTGGAAGGTGAAAATGAATATTCTGCAAGGAAATCAGATAATGTTGACTCCCATGAGAAAGACAAAAAGTGGACTATTGCTCCCCATCAATGTGCTCCCCTTGGCAAGGCTGCAGGCCAAGGCAGGTTGGTTCATCATTCTGGCTGAACTAAGGGAGAAGCCTTTGGCCAGCAAGAAATCTCAAGACTTTTAATTAAAAAACCAACAGTACTGAACATCAGTCAAGACAGGAAAATGTCTTCTTTCAGTAGCCACTGAATGAAACTTGTTCATTTGAACTTTTTAATTTATTAATAACATCTTCATATTAACTTTTTTCATTTGCATGTCACATTTTAACTAATTTCCTGAAAGTAATAGATTTAACTTAATTTTCTAATTGCTTTCTCATTCTGTTTACTCAGATCAGTGCAATGTATTTGGAACTGATTTGTTTCATTTTCATTGGATTAGAGCAAATGAAATAAGGACAGAGATAATTTGAAAGCTTTGGCTTTGTTTGCAGGTTAAGACTTCTATCATTACAAGGGCTACTCTGTATGCCATTAAATAGAAGAGATGTAATTGCACAGAATAATTTAAAATTAGCTATTTCCACCTCCTGACAGGAGAATCTCATTAAAATATTTGCAATAATAAATGGAAATTTTTTCAATTTAAACCTATTTGTGAGAATAAACTTGGCAATTCACATACATATTACATAATTTACTTCCATTATATATAGTACAATGTGTACTGTTAGTTCCTAGTGAACATGCTGTTCTAAAAATCAAGCAACTGGGCAGCTCTTCCAGTATTCCTTGGGAAGTTTTAGCCATCTAATGCAATTAAACACATGGCAAATTTTTATCCCAAAAGACAGTTTATTCTTTTCTTCTATTACTGCACTGACATCACCAAAATTATCTTGCAGGGAAATAAAATTAAAACACAAATTTCAATATTCTTGTATAATGTTGATGACTTAATGGTTATGAATCAAAAGACAAAACAGCCACCATTGATCAAACATGTGGAGTATGCGGTCCATGCACAGGTTTTACTATTCCAATAATATTAAATTAATCCTTACATATCTTCAAATGATTCTATGTTGCTGATTATTACCTACTAATAAAGGCTGAAAAAATATGTGAACTTTAAAACCAAGAACAATTTGTGTGTTGGGACCTGGTTTTGCTGCATCGTGACACATTTCTTCATGAAAAGAACTTATATATGAAATTAGTAATGTGTGTGATCTTCATTATATTTAGTTTAGATAACTATTAGGAGAAAAAAAGAACCAGTAGACTTTTCTGAAAATTTTTTGCCGAAGATACTTTTTCTCAATGAGGTCAATAAATATCTGCTCTCTCTAGGAAGAATTACTGTAAAAATAGTTTTCAAAGGCAAAAGTAAATTTATATCTACACTAGAAAACAATGTGGCCCACTAGTAGGGCCAGATATGTAAACTAAAACAGTATGTATTGAAGATGAAATTATTTTTATATAAATTTCAAGGAGGAAGGAATAACTTTAAGTAAGCTCTACTTTTGTCCAACAAATCATTCTGGATTTGAAGTTATTTTGTACATTCTCAGGTGGCAATTTGGATTTTTTTCATTGAAAAAAGGTTCTGCTTCACAAGTCTGTTCCCTGATGTGAACCAAGGCAAAGTAATCAGATGCAACCAGGAGATTAACTTCAAATATGCTGATCCAAACTAAAATGCTGAAAAGAAAGTAGCTCTGAAGTATACATCTCTTGTGGAGTGTTACATCACCTACCTACGCTTTCTCAGGCAGGGGCCAGACTAGACCGTGTTGCAGTGAAAAGCAAAGAGGAGAAAGTAATCGATTCATGTTTCTCTGCTCTTCAGGTTAAATGTGTATCAATGAAATACATCAGAAGAAAATTGCTAGGTAGAGTGGGCAATGATATCATGCCCAAACACAATTTTTAAAAGATTGTAGTAAAATTCCAGTAAAGGTGTAAAACTCAGTAGTGATGTATGGATGAGTGAGAGTTTACCTGATGTAAATGTAAAGCTGAATAAACACAGAATATATGTGCAGTCACTTGTTATATACATCATAAGAAAATCCACATCAAGGTCCCCATGCCTTGTGCTATTACTCACTAGTACAGATACTGACATCCTATTTTGAAGTGCTGGCTTACAGGATATTTAGGAAGACAGTCCAATCAGATATTTCCATGAGTTCAAATTTTTAAGGACTGTGAATTCTGAATTCACAAAAAATTCTGTGAATTTTTTTTCCTTTGAATTAATGAAGTAGTATAGAACTCAAAAGCACATTTCCATGAAGTAGATATGCTTATTTCCATTACCTTGCTAAAGCTTTTTCTAGATAGTGACTTTATATGGTGCAGAGAAGAGGTATGACAGGTAAATTTATAAGCTAAGTGCATTTGATAGCAAGAATCTTTGCTAAAGAATTTTACTCAATTATACTCGTCTGTGTTTCTTCACCACGCTTCTGCGTGAAACAATTTAAATCAGCAGTCATCCTGCATCTGGTTAGAGAAATGATTACCTCCACTGCATCCTGCAAATGAAAGAGGACTTGGTACAAAGAGAGCTGAGGGCTACAGAATGTACGATTGACACGCTAAATGATGTGCCAAGCTGATTAAATAAATCCTTCTTCAAATAGAACCAGTTATATAAAAAAAGTGACAGATGTATATTTTCTGTTGGGATTTATACAACCATCTGGCATTGCAATTTCCAGATGGAAGTTTCACATTAAGTTCTCAAACTGAGATTCTAAGGTATTTGAAAGATCCGTGTTTTCCTTTATTCAAGTATCTGTGAGATAGATGAAGTGCTCTCAGCACTTATGGTTGCTGCTGACTAAGGAAAATTGAATTTTTACATAGTATGAAATCTATTACTTTGCCAAATATTCCCTTAATAAATTCATTCTATTAAAAGCTGCTGCTTGATTAATGAAAATAGTATCTTCAAAGACATTTGCAGAAAGTCAGAATTTCACAGCTCATAGCAAACTTTAATGAGACAATTAAGCCATAAAAGTGCTTTCATTCTTGCATTTGAGTTTGTTTGCTATATTTAACTTTATGCCATAAGGAAGCCTTTCAAACTTGTCTTTTAGTGTTTCAGAACAACTTTCTAGAAACTAATGTTGCAAACAGGACAAGAACAAATATACCAGGACTAAGTACATTTAGAATTCAAGTTAGGGACAACAGAAGCGCAAATGGAGATAGATAACACCAAGTTAAACAGGCACAATCTTACGCAGATATATAACAAAAGATAGTTTAAACATTCTGGAAAGCATATGTGGTCTAAACTAAAATACCACACTGTAGATGAATAATCATGGAAACCCCTGAGAAATTCATAGAAATCAGGAGCCTAATAACCTGAGTCTTCTGCCACCTCAGCCTGACCTCAGTTGTTGGTTGAATGCCTCTTGAAATCAGTGACTCCCTTGTAAAGTAAAGGGGAACATACAGAAATATGGAAATGCTTGGCAATATCTCTCAGCTTTTCTGGCTGTGGAAGAGGATTGCAGGGGGTAAGGACTGCCTCAGTACTTACTGCAGTGTTCACTTCTCTAACTCCATCATAACTACAGGAGTCATGGAAGGATCACAGCTTCCTTCAGTTGCTATGGATTGAAGAAAACCATGTTCCTCACCACAAAACCTTCTCCTCTTACCTCTTTTAGCTACAAAACTTAAAGTACATCATGCTTGATACTTTCCACTGACTTTCAGCTCCTACTTGAGCTGTAGAACTATTTTCCTTCTTCTTGTCCCTCCTATAGAACATCACTTGGGCCAGAGGTCCCTGTGAACATTGAAATTTGTTTACAGTATTTATTATGCCAATTAGTATGTTTACAGAGTAGCTTCATATTCAGAGTAATGACTTATAACTCGAACTGATTAATTTTGTTCTTATTTAGAAGAAAAACACAAATGAGAGTTATCCCAAAATAAATAAATACACATAGACATACACACATAAATACATACTAGATAACTACACAGTATTAAAACATTGAGAATACAGCTTAGGTCACACAGTTTCAAAACATGGGGCAGTGAGCTGGGATAAAACTCATTTGTAGTAGGTATTATACGCCCTCCAATCTGTCAGCAGAGGACAAATTACTCACTGCAATGGTATAAACAATATAATCATGACAGTCACAAACAACAATAATCATTAACTCTGGTAAGTGACAACCTTCTTCTTCTAGTTAATTCTTGAAGAAATTCAACTAGGTAGTTAGTTTGAAGATGCTAAAAGGAAATAAACACTGAAAGTAAATGCAAATCAGGATATTTACTTTAGTGGAGAAACTTTAGACACTTTCTCTGTTGAAAAAATACATTTTTTTCCCCTGGAGGCTTTACACCTGGGTTTACACCATTGCTGAAGTAACCTAGGTGCTCAAAACAGGCCTTTTTAACAGGGCACATGACCAAAAAAACTGATAAATTTTGAAACTAAAATCACTTATTCAAAATTTAGTTCACCCTCTTTTTACTATATATCATGTCATAATATGTAATATTAGTAAGGGATATGTTAAATAACAATTCTTGCATTTCAAAAAATTCTTATTTTGGAATTGGACATTCCATCTGTGACTTCAGCTCCAGAATATTGCAGATCCTTGCAGCAGCTTTGCAGGATTTTTAGATCCCTGTTTGGAAGGCTCCTGGATGTTACATATTCCTGAGGAAAGTTTGGGTTTTAAGAGTTGGACTTACTGGACGTTGTCACCGTTGTCACCATTGTCACAGGACACATGAATCAAAGACAGTAAATTGGGAGGTCATGAATACTCCAGGATTTACATATAAAAATCTGGCCAGGAGGTGGTATAGAAATAATTCTTTTAAAAATTAGTTGATTATAGATGGTGTCTGAGTATTAAACATCACACTGAACACCGATAATGAGGCAAATATAAAAACAGACAGAGAATATAAATACAGGAAAAGATATTATTTGTTTTCATGTTAATTATTTTTTCATTTTGTTACTAAATTTAATTCTCAGATTTTATTACCATAGACAGTTGGTTTGGATATGATTTTGCCTTACCTTATATTGAAACACACTTTCAAACTCCAGTTATCACATCTTAATCATCATTAAATTTTATCATTACTTTTGTAGTTTTGATTTTTATTAACTAAAAATATCAGCATGCAAAAATCTGGAATGAAAACACCTACCTTCATTACCTACATTACAGTGTTCCATACCTTCTGTATCAGGATTTTGCTTTATATTTTCATGACTAAGACTTGACTTGGGGAAGAAAAAGACTAAAATATTTCAATTATCAAGTGTTGATGTTTATAAAAAACATTTAAAATTAATTTCTTCCTAAAGTCTTAGTCATAGCAATGTGGTAGCAGCACATAACATCTTTACCTTTTATATTAAAAAAATTGCATGATAGTGATGGTATATTCTCATTAGAAATTCCTGTTTTCAGATTAGTAAGGCTAGCTCAAAATAAATAAATTGTAGTAAAGTAGAAAATGTGACATGCTTTCTCTCTCTCTCTCTCTCCTATCCCAGGATCCACTAAATTCTCCTTAAAATTATCTTTTTCTTTTAGTAATTCTTTTTTCTTTCTCCTTTATGTTACATTTTATGGCATAATAAGAAGGCATGGAAAGATGAAAGGATACACTAATCATTCAAACTGAAGTTTGCTGCTGAATCTTAGTATCTTTTTTTCAAAAGGTATTATTTTCACACCCTGTTTATTCCTGTTTCAGATTTTTTTAAGACAGATTCTGATTAGGTCAGCAAGAAGTATGGCCAGTCCTTGGGCCATAAAATGAGGCATTAAAATAATCACCTATATTCAGCTATATTACTCCCTCTCTGCAGCCAGAACACTTGTCCTCATCTCTAGGATTGTTCACGGTCCGGATTAATCAGCAGTTCAGGAAGAGGGAATGAATCCTTCATACAGTCATAGACAATCTGCCAGGATACTTGAAAAGAAAGAGGTTGGTATTTTCTTACGAACATTTCAGGCACCCAACTTTTACCTTGAAGGATTTCTGGGTTTGAAGAAGCATAACCAGGAATCGAACATTAGGCAGAACGGAAGCACGCAGAGTATCATAACTTTTTCTGATGGCCACTGCTGATGTGAGGTGACAGATGTTCTAAAGAAAGACAATTAGAAAACTCTGAATATTGTTAATGCCCATAGCATACACCCACTAAGGAATTCTGGAAAACTTTCCAGTGTAGAAAAGCAAACACAAAAATTCAAATATGATTCAAGACCTGGAGATTAAACTAAAGACAACTAAAGTGCATTATTTACTGATTTGTGTCAAGAGGCCATTTAATCGATCAGTGCAAAGCTGCTAAATGCTTTCCTTTGGAAGTCATGAAATGAAAAAGATTGATAAATGCCATTAGTTAAAGTCAGACTTTAGTCTTGTGTTAAGATTGCCTTTCAGTGCTGCACTTTCCTGCCCTACTCTCCTTCTAACCTTTGGTTGATACTTCAGTAAAGCATAAACCCCAACATTTTTAATCCACATTTAGCTAAGTCTGGCAACACAGACAGTAACAATTGAGTATTAGGAGTATTATGGAATTTTAAATTTTTTAAAATTGTAATTTTCCCCAATTTACCTCTCAATCTAGTTGTGACGTTTCTTAACCACAGTCATTATGGAATCATAAATGTTATTAGAATTATAATTACAATAAAATTAGTGTTCCTTAGTCAAAACTACAGTATCATGAAGTTAATTACCAGTCTGCATCCTTGAGATGCTATAACTGAATGACAAAAAGACACATTAGGACTGGTCCCAGTCTTATATCAGCAGTTATGACTTCTACCATAAGTAAAAGCCACAAGGTGATGCTCAGAGATGTGTTACATAGTCTACAAAAATGCACATAAATTATGTTAGAAACTCAGAAAGTGACTGATAGTTTTCAAAGCTATTTTTAATTGTCTTGAATTGAAAATATTTTAATGGCTACAACTTCATGAACAATAATGCTCTGTAAATTTAAAACTACAGCACTGGTTCATGAACAAATATATTTCTCATGTCTTATGACCTTCAGAATTCTTCCTGATAGTCTCATAGTAGTATTACAAATGAATGCTAATATCCTCACTAGGCAGTTACCAAAATATAGGAGATCTACATAGGAAAAAATATTAGGGATCAAATAGATATATTTTATATCCAGCACTAGGTTGCTCTTTAAACAGCTAATAAAATATTTAGGTTAATAGATGCTTTAAAGCCACATAGTATTTGTGAGGAAAATTTTAATTTCATAACATTAACAATATCACTTGCCCAAGAGTAATAAACTGTCAGCAAACACATGCAGCATTTCCTGTTTGTTTTAAAAAGAGGGTAGAGGAGGGAGGGAGAAGAGCTAACCCACCCTGTAATTCCCAAACCGAATTTTTCATGTGCTCTTTAAGAGCATATTAAATTGATATTCGTTTTTTCCTGGTCTTAGTACCCGCGCCCTTCAAATTCTTTAACTGAACAGGAAAATCATATTATGAAAAAACATTTTTTAACAAACAAAAATATTAAGGTACAATTAGATTAGCTTACATTCAGCAACTGTTATTCACGTCATACAACCTTTTAAAAACATTTCAGCTTGACCCTGTTGTCCCAAAAATGCTGCGCTGTATGCTCCCTAAAATCCTCCAGGCTCAATGAAAAGCACCCAAAACTTCAGTTTTATGGTCATTATGAAACCAGTCCTTCATAAGCATTGTAACCTTCTATGGATGAAACTGTCTATTCTGAAGCCCCACAGTTTTGTTGAGAGCATAATACTTTTATGAGCAATGTAATTTGATATTTCAAGGTCTTCCACAGCTACAAGCTGAAATACTAGGCAGCCTGGCTCCCGAATGAAAGAAACCTGTATTAAGACTGGAAAAAGTTAGGATATCACACTTTGAAGTTGAATGTTTTCACTTACAAATGATTATACATCAAAGAAACTAGCCACGGATTTTCAATGGCATGGCCTTTTGCAAGATTAAGATCTACTCAATTAGAAAAAAGTTACATGAAGTAAAGTAAGTATAAAGCAATAGTGAAATGGAGGTCAGGCTTTAAAAGTCTCCAATACACAGGTAAACTTCACTTTATCCACTTCTTTTAATGCTTTCTCGAAAACTTGAGAAATTTACAAGCAGCTTTTTTTTTTTCCTGTCAATACATTTTATTTGTAAACACAGATGGAAAGATGTTTTTTGAAATTTATACCACATCCAAAATACCACAGATAAGAAATGTTAAGTGTTGATGCAATGTTGAATGTGGGAGAGCTGTATGTTAAGGTCTCTCAGGCTGATCTGATGTTTCTGTGATGACAAGATAGTGTTTAGGGTTTCAGCTGAGATGGAGCCTTTATCTCCCTTTTAGCAGAGAGGTTTAACTTCTGAAACCAATTTCAGTTTCAGGTCTTCCAAGGTATCTAAAGGATGGATGATAGGCTTGCTTGATTGTTTTGACAAGAGCAGTACATTCATCTTGACTTGTGCACTTACAAAAGTGTCACTTTTCCACAAATATTATTAGCAGTCCCTGCAACACTCACTAAGGCGAATGAGCAGCTTAATAGACTGATCTATCTCACATGAAAGTTCATGGAAAGGCTGCAGGTAACCTTACTTTTCTTGATTTGAATTAAGCTGTAGCAAATTTCCTAATCCAGAGCAATATTTTTTTCCTACAAATATCCCAGCAAAGTGCTTCTCACAATTGTACTCCTATGAACAGAAATGTATCCTTAGGAACAACTTGCATGACATCCTTGCTAATTAATATTTTCAGAATTACTTGGAACTTCATGTAGTTATATTCTCCTTCTCTTTGACCAATCTTCTGAACTTAAGAAACAATCTTTATTTTTGTAACAAGTTTGGTTTAAACTTGATTTTATCTCTCTTTTTTTGTTGCTACATCAAGATATTTTCAGGTGCTTTTATTCTGAGACAGGTCTTCAATTTTTAATACAGCAAATATCAACTATAAATTTGGACTGCATTTCAAAAATTAGTTTTATTGTACTGTCAAAACACTCTTCTTTCATTACTAAAAAGATAAATTTGAAAGTTAATAGTAAAACTGACATTAAGAGATAATGTCAAAAGAAACTGGCTAGTGAAGAGGCAATTGGAGAACCAAATCCATGACCAGTAAAGAAAATGATGCATATTTATTTTCATCTGGCTGAAAAGTATGCTATTTTCCCTTAATTAAATAAATTAATAGCTTTTCTTTTCTTTTTTTTTGTATGTTGTAAGGGTAAAGATGGTTATGCATGTGTTTTGAATGACATAAACCAAAAGAGAACAGCAAATTAAATAGGAAATATAAAGGTTCACCGAAAGGAACAAAAGAATAAGAAAAAATATGTAAGCAGAACACTTAAAGCAAGCAAATAAGATGTGTAAATGTCAGACGGAGAGAAGAATAGGAAGAGTTTAGGAAGTTGAGGAAAGAGGGAGAAGAAAGAATTTACGCAGAATTAAATAAATATTTTTGTTTCACTTGCTTGACCAAAAAAAAACCATAAGAAAACTAATGGGAAAAAGAACAAATTTTGTGCAAATCATATCTTAGGGGCAGTTTTTGTCAGTACAATTTTGTAAAATTGAAATTCACTTACTCAATGGAGAATGGGATTGCTCCACATTCGACTAAACCTTAAAGCAATTGTTGAAAATGTATGAATAATTCCCATCATTTAGGTAGGGATTGTAACCTTTGTAATTCCCTATCATTCTCATGCCATAGTCACCAAAGCCCTTGGGTAGTCACTGACTGAATAAGACAAGTTGCATCCCACCAGAATCTTTCTGATGTCCCTTACGGACATCGTCTGCAATCTCAGCCTGAGATAATTTTCAGCATCTCCCTTACTACACGTTTATGTTTGTGAAACCACAGCCTATGCAAAATGGTTAGTCTCCACTGCTCCTTCCCTCTGCAGTCTCCTGTAAGAAAGCAAGCTAATGCAACACTGAAATGCTTTCATTTTCCATGAAAAATTACGAAGAATAATGCTGGGAAAACAAGGTGCAAGACTTTCTTTGTCAAATGTTTTAGGAGATTTACCTGGAAGCCCATCCCTAACTTCAGCCAATCCTGTGTATAGCCAATAGACTGGCTGCCCACAGAAGCAATACTGAGAACTTAGTCAAATATTCCACAGTGGAGCACAAGTGGCACTGGTTCAACTCTGCAGTGTAAATATATTGAATGAGAATCTTGAGTAACTCCCTACAGAGTGCTGGCAAAAAAGGCACAACTCTATACTAATGACTAGACAAAGTAATTTTCTTATTTTAAAAGCTTACTGCTGATCCAGAAATGTATCAAATACTATGAAGAAATTACTCGTAACCTACCCACAAAAAAATTTACACACAGTTATCTCTGTTATGCTGGTATTTGCCTTGCCTGTAAATACCCACAATCCTTAACAAACAGGTCATATTATTTCAACTCACAAGCAAATTATTCTGTCCCCTTTGATTCTTAAAGTAAATTGAGGAATAATTGTGGAACAAATTCAAGTAAAAAATGTATTTTTTCCAAGGAGTGCAATAGTAATTTAATTTTGACAAAACTTAACCTGCAGCTTTTAAACATGGAAGGTGAACGTCCTATGAATTGCAACTGAAGAACAGTAAAGTCAAAATGAATATCAAAGAATAAGATTTTTCTGTAACAGCAAATCTTCAGTAATTCTTGTCAATTTTTACATGAATACTGTAAACAACCCTTCTCACACTGATTCTTCAATCAAAATCTGAGAAACAGGGGTACTTATCATTCACAGGAAAAAGGACAAGCTAAAGTAGGCAGAACTCAAAGTAGATTTTAAGCAAAGGTCCACACAGAATGAGGAAATACTAAATACAGAAATAGATAAAGACATAAGCATTAGTATTTATAGAGAGATTTAAATATTTAGCAAAAGAATTTCATTAACAATATACCACATTTCTAGGATCTGACCACAGTGACACCATAAGAAATGCCCTTTTAAGTCAGTGTCAGCTCCCACTTATATTCTGTCATCAGCCTTTTTCCCCATGTTTTAATACTCACAAAATTGCATTTATTTGTTACACTAAAGTAATAGTAATTCTGAGCATTCCTAGGAGCCCAACACTAGTCAAAGAAACACTAAAGCCACCTTAAATCCTTTACAAATTCTAAACTCTCAAAAAGCTCAAAAAAGTCAGACATTAAGCTCAGCAGTGCAAGAACTATAAGGCTGGGTACCTCAGCTGAAGTTAGCTTGGGTTGAAATAGTATTTTTTTGAGTAAAATGTAAACATGCTTTTAGAACTTAAAATTACAAATCTTTATGCAACATATGCAAAACAAATCTTTCTGATTTTTAAATTATTCACAGATGATTTATTTCCGTAGATTAATGTGAGAAAAAAAGCAATGCTTATAAACACCTCTCATTGATTAGCATGATTCCTATTTTAATCCTTTTTATCACCAGAAGTCAGTTTACAAAAGGTCATTTAAAATTTTTTTCAGCAAACATTGCTGTATTTCTTCACATCTTGTTTTTTGAAAAACCCAGGTTCTGCTGCCAAACACTCAGAAACAATATTATATGCATTTGTTTCCTTGAGTTTGTGAATGGCTGAAGACCACCATTTGATTAAAAACAAGCTAATTTTCAGTGCCCCCAAACCAACATGCAGCAACCATATGGAACCTCTTTAGCCCGTAGGTCGGCTCATCATGAGACTGTAGAAAAACCCCCATACGTGTCGCCCCCTTCCCCCCTCCAAAAAAACAAACCCAAACCCATGATCTGAATGGTTGCGGCTCAGCGCTGGCTGCTAAGAGAAAAATTAGTGTTTTGGCAATATTAAAGTATCACTCTTCAAGTTCTAGAAAGACACAGGAAGTAAACAGAATAAAACTGAGCAATTTCTGTGAGCAAAGACAAATTTTAACTGGGGAAGCAAATTCCTTCTTATGCAGTTAATTGCACATCAAACCTGGTGGATGACATAACGATTGTATAATTCAAAATAGTTATAACTTGTTTCTCTGTCTTGTGCTACTGCAAAACAATTTTATAGTTTGAGCAATTTCTTGTCTTTAAAAAGTTTCAGTTTTGTGCAATAAATTACACTTCTGCATTCTTAAAGAGCAGCATGTCTGAGAAGAATAAAGAAACTTCAAAATCTCCTATTGACAGATAATGAACCTCTCATATAAAAATCCCAGAAGAATTCTTACGGGGATGGTAAAGAATCTTTATAACCCTATTTCAGTAATTCAGATTTGGTTATTGAGGATAGGCTGCTGCCAGCATGTTTCATTATATTATTTCATAGCCATTTCATTATTTTCCTGAAGCAAATTCTGCATCTTTCTGGAGATCTTGTATCTGTATTGCATGTAGCACTAAAACCGCAGTGAAATGTAATAAACAACAATTTTGATATCAGCTAAGGGAATCAATTCAAGGTTTCAGCAAAAAAAAAACCACCAAACCCCACAACTCCCACAAAAACTCCAGAAGACTTTGTTTAGCTTGTTTTTTTTGTTTTCGTGGCTTTTTTTTGAAAAAGCAATGTATTTTTTATGGAGCAGATATAAGTTTTTTTAAGATAACAGGTTTCTGCTTTGTTGAGATTGTGGAAGCTCTGTACAAGGGACAGAAAAAATTATTTCTGAAAATGAGACATCTGGACTTACAGAAATTAAGCCATTCTTAAACACTTGTGTAATCTTTAGGAGACACTCAACACCCTAAGACAAAAAAGCAAATAATAAATCTGTGAAATCCGTCAAAACACATGTTCTCTCTCCCTGTTTCTTTTAGGTCCCTGTCAATATCAAAGGACCATAGCTGTTCAGTACAATGTAAAAATTAAATTTTTGTGAAGAAAGTAGTCTTTCCAATTTTTTGTTTAAGAGGATTTTTGAGGACTTCTGATATACAGAATCTATCCTGTTAATTTACAATCATTATGAAAAATGCAGGTATAAAGACAACAAAATAAAAACCTAAAAACCAAAAAATCTAAAAACCTGAGCGGTCCTCTGATATCCCTATCCCTCTGACATCCAAAAAAAATACAATAATTTCAGGCTGAGTAAAACCCAAGATCCATCACACTTTGTGCTTTGTTTCTAATGGTGGGTGGTAGGCCTTGTCTGGAAAAAAGGAAATGTAAGGAGTTATTGTCCCAGATTACAAACTCCTATATTTTGCAGCTCAGAGACTTCCTGACATAGAGAGTTGTATTCCATAGCCTGATTTGATTTCTCTGCCATGAACAGATCCCACTAGTCTGTGACGGCTAGAAAAATGTTGAGCACCCAATCATCCTGTTGAAAGAAGTCCTACAACATAATTATAGCCTGGCCTATCTAGATATTACTTACAGAGCAGTCATTCCAAATTCAATCATCTTTCAGAAAGCATTCAGCTCTGAGAAATTCTCCACAGTTATCTTTATTGCCTTGAAAAACTTAATAGCTTATTATAACTTAATAACTTTGTCACCTTACTCTTCACACTTTTACAGATCATTTACATATGTGTTAAACAGCACAAGTGTCAGACAATGTACTATTGACTCCCCTGAGAATGCAGAAAAAATATTCTTTGCTTTCCTTTCATCTTTATTTCTTTTTAGTTTTTTTGGTTTGGTGTTTTTTGTAGGGTATTTTTGGGTGTTATTGTTTGTGTTTTTTATTCTTTTTAAATTCATGTGATAATGTTCCTTTTTACCTGCTGGTTTCCCTGAGATACTTTGAAGGGAAAACCTTGTTTAATGTATTTTGGAAATCCAAGCAGCCTACACTAAATTATACATACATCTTACAAACTATGAAATATTTTCCTCACACATGTCTGTATACCATGGAGACTCATTATTTAACCACAAGGAATGTAGCTCTGAGGAAGTCCAAGAGCAAATCATATGCAGTAAGAGCACAACACTATGTGAACCAAAGCCATCAGCAGCATATGGCGATTTCCCTTTGATACCTTTAGCCATTAAGTTATTGTTCAGAAGTAATTTGCAGGACTGAGTGAATAAAGAGATCAGCATGAATGGTGAGATTATTAAAGCACATTCAGAGAAGTGTCTATTACAATCCAGTCCATTACATTCTATTACAAAAGTGTCTCATGTTTGGAAACTTATCATAGCACTGATCTGTAATGAAGCAAAAACTAATCTGTTTGCTGGTATATAAACTATGAAGACACAGCTAAGGATAAACTGTTGCTGAAGTCTCTTTTCTAAAATAAAAAAGTCTTCCACTTGAGAATAGAAAGAGATCCAGTATATAAAATTGTATATACAATTGTATATACAGTATGCTAAGACCTATTTATTGACTCAGAAAATTACTGATATAACTGTAGTACAATGACAGCAATATAATATTTTACTCTACAATAATTAACTCCACTGTTATTTTTTTATTTATGTAATACCCATTTGTCTGTATTGTACCTGCTTCTTTTATCGCTGTGATTTTTAAGAAGTGAATAGCATGTGTTTGCTTATTAATCAGCTTTAAGTGTAAAACACCTTTTTGCCTTGCTTTTAATGTTAAGTTTTGTTTTCCAAAGATGATTTTCCTGCTAAACATCCCCCAAAAATTGCAGATCAGTTATCTGATAAATTTATGTATTGATATCTCTAGTTATTTTGACAGAACCATGCCTATTTTCAGCTATGTTAGAAACCTGTCATAACTTCATTTTATGCCTATAGGACTTCTACGAAATGATTGTGTTAGCAATTTGACATTTTCTTCAAAAGATGTTTACTTGCAAAGCAGCACGTCTCTCTATCTTGTATAAGGATCTGAAGGCAGCTGCAAACTCCTTTTATATGACTTTAGCCATCAAAAGTATTGTCCTCCACAGACAAAAATAGCTATTTTAATACAATTTAACACAGACTTAATCTTCTAACAACTAACAACAAATTTTGTTACAACTGAATCAGTTGATTCCATTTTTAATTCTTCTGTTCCTTTTATATTTTCCATATTGACACCGGAAGTACAATCAGTAAAGACTAATGAAAATTCAGACTGAAGTATTGATCTACATAACCAAGCAAACACTTAGCAATCCTCATTCTGTTTAATATTTGAAAAACTCACTCACGTTTGTGGAAAATGAATCAAGCTGAGAGACGAAGACCATGCCTGTACTTTCTTTTGGAGGCATTGTGATTTCAGTATTGATGTTACTAAGTTTAAAAGTTTGTTGATAAAATTACACAGGCCCTATTCACACAACATTTTCAAGTATTATTATTTTTCCTGAATTAAGTCATACTTTCCCTGGTACTTAGTATTATATTATATATTAACAGAAGAGGAGCACATAAGATATAAATTTGGAGCATGCTAGACACACACTCATATCTTCCCATTTGTGGTAGTGAGGTTGCTCTCAAAGTTTACAAAGGAACTTGCTGCTTTTCATAACTGATATGACAGTCCACAAATAAAACTAAAAAAAAAAAAAGCACATTTTACCAAAATCTTTCTATTCTTTCATAAAAGATATTTCATAATAAAATTCATATTAAGCCTGTTCAAATCCTATGTTAAACAAAATATGACTTGCAAGGGTTTCTCAGATTTTAAGGGAAGTGGTGAAAGAGAAAGGCTAGGCTGACTTTATCAGTAGACAAAGCAATGCACTATCTGTATCAATCATCTCCGTTCTCACTGATGTTAATTCTTGTACCCCTATGCTTTATTCAGAATTACAGAAAATAAAAAGCAGACCTTTTTTTTATGTGAATGTCATCTCTTAACACTTTCAGGCACCCTTGTGTAAATACTGAATATCTTTGCTATGGACCAAAGAGAATGACCCAGTGCAGCTCATGAGCTAATATAAACGGCAATGTTTATTTCAAAAGCTATTGCAGAAAAATTTACAACAGCCTAGTGAAGTAATTGGAGTCACCAAATGACCAAGACAAGTTGAAATAAGATAGAGGAAGATGAGAGAAATAACACATTTAATGGAGGTGTCTTTCCAATCAAATTACCATCATAATATCTATGGTATTTATTATCACCTGAGTCCTGCAAAATCACAAAAAAAGTCCACAGTAAATCTGAGAGAATAATTGAGAGCTGACAGTGGTATTTCGCTGTTTGAATCTCTTGAAGCTGACAAAACAAAAATTAAATTCTTATAAAATAGCATGATGTAAATTACACAAGATCAGTAATCTCTGCAACTTTTGAAGGGAAGAAAACTTTGGATTACCTTCTGTAAATTTGATTTGGATGCTCTAACTGAATTTTTCATATCTGTCAAGATGGATGGTTGATTACCTCACCATCCTAAAGCATTTTGATTTCCGTTTTCAAGTAAAATTTGTGCTTTAGACAGATAACCTCTAACTTTCTGATCTACTACTGTTAGAAACGTGATCATTTTCTTTCTCCCCGATGACTGTAGTTTAAACTCTTCATATGCCTTGAGATCAGAAACTTGTGAGTGTCTCTTATCACCTCAGAAGAATTGAGGATAAAATTTCTATTGGTGCATTAAATGGATTAAAAACTTTATTCCTTTAGCAAAATGTATTCCACTTGATTTAAATATGAAAATTATCGTACTTCTGAATAAGCCATAAGTTCTTCTAAACATATGTACTGTAAAACAGTACTATTTTAAATGTTTCATTACAGCTGGAAATCCCCTTTATGGATTTGGTGTATCAGTAGGATTGTTCCCATTGCTATTTGTAAAAATGATTATGTGCTATCATGGT